>CAUYLG010039985.1:0-52240 GCA_963573385.1 Cacajao melanocephalus
TCACCACACTGTCTTCCACAATGGTTTAACTAATTTACACTCCCACCAACAGTGTAAAAGCGTTCCTATTTCTCCACATCCTCTCTAGGATCTTTTGTCTCCTGATTTTTTGATGATTGCCGTTCTAAATGGGGTGAGGTGGTGTCTCAAGGTGGTTTTGATTTGCATTTCTCTAATGATCAGTGATGAGCTCTTTTTTCATATGTTTGTTGGTTACATAAATATCTTCTTTTGAAAAGTGTGTTCATATCTTTGCCTACTTTTTGATGGGTTTTTTTTTTTCCTTGTAAATTTGTTTAAGTTCTTTGTAGATTCTGGATATTAGCCCTTTGTCAGATGGGTAGATTCCAAAATTTTTTTCCCATTCTGTTGGTTGCTGGTTCACTCTGTTGATAGTTTCTCTTGCTGTGCAGAAGTTCTCAAGTTTAATTAGATCCCATTTGTTTATTTTGGCTTTTGTTGCCATTACTTTTGGTGTTTTAGTTGTAAAGTCTTTGCCCATGCCTGTGTCCTGAATGGTATTGCCTGGGTTTTCTTCTAGAGTTTTTATATTGTTAGATTTCATGTTTAAATCTTTAATCCACATATATTTAAAAAATTTAAAGTACCTGAAGAACAGTAAATTTAGGAAAATGAAAGAAACCTAATTGTTCATGCTAATAAAATGTTCAAATTTAGGTGTTATAAGCAAAAACATCAGATGAGGAAACATTTTATTAAGCCATATTTCCTTGAAAATTTATCAGCAATATTAGCTATACTCACTGGAATAGCACTATATAAGAATATGTATATTCTTTATATTGTGTTTTTGTATGTGGATATGTATGAAATTTGTATGTACAACTTTATTTAAGCAAAATCATCAGATGAGGAAACATTTTATTAAGCCATATTTCCTTGGAGATTTATCAGCAATATTAGCTATACTCACTGGAATAGCACTATATAAGAATATGTATATTCTTTATATTGTGTTTTTATATGTGGATATGTATGAAATTTGTATGTACAACTTTTATTTAATGAAGTGCATTAAATAAACAAGTAATAGTAATTCCAAAGGCATTTTGAGATTCTGTGATATACTCAGCACTGTACATAAATACAAACTACTACATATTTCTTGCTCTTTAGTTCACTGTTTAGTTAGGGAAACAGATATATAAAAGTCAAATTGAAGTACAATGTAGTAAATATTATTTTAGAGTTAAAAGCCAAAGATTATGGATACAGAAGACTGAGAACTATGCATGAGGGAAGTTTCCCACAAGCTTCTTTGAAGAAAAGATATTTTAGTTGAATTTAGGATTTAATTAAATAGCAGGTGAAAAGGAGAAGAACATTTCAGGCAAGAGGACGAAGTTTGAGCAAGGGTAGGGAGATGTGAAAATATCTTACTAATGGGTAGAAATATTAGGTGCCAAGAGTCGTAGGGCATGTGTGAGGTGGAATGCCAGGGAGCTGGAGAAGATGAGAGGTGGAGCCCAAAATACAGTGTAGGCTGGAGTGGGAAGTAACTCTATATATAGGAAGCTGAGTATACATTTTGTTCAGTCTGTTAAATGAAAAGGATGCATAGGGAGCATCTTTTGTTTTATTCATGCGACTATCAATTTATCCATCCAGAAGGAGGAATGCTGGTGGCAAGGTGAGGATAGCTGGAAGTGGCAGTCAATGGAGATCAGTTAAATGTTTAGAGTAATCCAAGAAAAAAAAATGAGAAGGAGAAAAGAGTAAGAAATCCAAAATTCCTTACAGAAGTAAAAGAAATTGTTTTGCTAAGGTTAAAGCATACAGTGCATGTAGGAAATCAGTGGAGATGGTGATGAAAAGGTAGATAGAGGTCACCTGGCCAATATCCTAAACTTATGTGTTGGATAAGGGGCCGTGATTTGTCCTGATATTGGTTGGGCAGGTATAATTAAGTGTGTGTATTAGGAAGTATTTTCTCTAAACATTGAAGATTGGATGCTTCAGTCAAATTAGGATTTCGCTAGGTAGGGTTGCAAATGGAAGTACAAGAGCCAAGTAGATAGCATTGGCGAGTCAGTTGACTATGGAGAGGTTGGAAAGGAAACAGAAAGTGGGTATGGGTTAGCATTTGAAAAATCTGTTCACAGTTAGTAGCTAGACAGAGTTTAAAGCGTTTCCTATTTTTAAGATAGAGAAAACTGAGTATTTTTATGATATGAAAGAATTTGTAGATAGGGAGAGATTAATAGTATATTTAAGAACATATAAGTTACAGAAAAGCACCTCAGAGGAGGCGGAAGGAATGGGGTTAAGACATAGAAGGATGAATTCTGAACAGGCAGAAAGCAAGGAATATCAAAGATATTGATGCATCTAAGTAAACGTTTAAAAAGATAGTGAAAGAATTTCTATTTTCTGGCTTGCATTTTCCAGAAGAAGCTACATTTTTACTAAGGCAGAGTATTAAGATAAGGACTATAAAAGGATGGTGGCTTGGAATTAGCTGCCATGGAAGAGTGGTACAGGAAACCAACCAGGGACATGCTGGTGTTTTCCAAATGGCTCTCTGCCGATATTAGAAAGCCCGGTGACTCCAGCGCTTCCCTCCTAAAGCCTAGGTAAAGGAGGGGAGAAGCTAAGGTGGATAGATCTGAGGTGGATCCATCCACAGAAGCTAAGGTGGATGGATCTGAGGCGACTAGTTTGCAAGGTAAAAGTAATGGGAGGAGATAGAGTTTATGATCAGACACTGGGATTTTGGAATTATCTCAGAAGTGGGCCAGTTTCTGGTGATGACAGTGGGAGTGGGTGGCTGAATTGAAATGGAAGTGAATGTCAATTAAATAATCAATAAAGATGATTAGAAAGTATTTCTTAAATATACATTTTCTTTGAAGCCATGGGCAAATATATACATTTCTTTTCTAGTGACGGCAATCCTAGCATGTGGACAGCCAGAGGCCACCTCAGAAGAGACAGGTGGAGCAGTAAGGATGAGGAGCCTGCAGGGCCCTCACAGGCTGTCTCCCCTCTGCTTTCTGGTATGACGTCATCCTATTTGTAGTAGCAAGTTCTTGAAGAGGCTCTATTATATTAGATATTTCTAATGCAAGTGAAGGAAAGAGCTAGGAAAAACTTCAAAAAATGGGAAAATATGGTTTTCTAGGAGTTTCTTTTACAAATAAAAAAATGCCCCACACTCCATATTCAAAATGGTAAATTTCTGCCCTTTCTTCAAGTATTTTAATGTATTAAATATGTCAGTTTTGTAAAATCCAATTTTTTTAAAAGCTAGGTATTTTATAGATTTGAAAAATAACCTGCTTACTAGTTTCTTTTTTAAAAATTTGTTGCACAATATATGCTTTGTAAGTAAAATAACATTTTTGCATTGTAAATTATGTTTATAATGGGAAAAATAATAAATATGTCTAATAAATTATAACACTGAAGAATATTTCAGAACTTTTTATGTATATGTATTTACATATATATAAATATAAAGGTAATTAGAACTATGAATATATACTTAATCTATATGTGTATGTATATATATTCATAAAATTTGTGTTTGTAAACTTGGGGGATCGCATGCACACTTCAGAAACCTTGAAGTTGGAGAGGATCTTAGAAGTCATCCGTAACCAACATCCCATCAAATGTTGAAAACATCTCTAATGACTTCGTATGAAAAGTATCAAACCCAATTAAGACACTATCACATTATACAATTATTAAAATGCAGATCTCATACAAAAATAGTTTATAAGAACATGCTTTTATAAAATGAGGCATAATTTGTAATTAATTAAAACATGCTGAATTAAAGTGAGGCATACACTGAAATTCATCCTTTTAGCATATGGTTCTATGAGGTTTGACCAAGGTTTACCACCACAATCAAGGTATAATACATTTCTATCTCTCCAAAAATTTCTCTTGTAACTTTTTATAGTCAACTCTTAACCCAGTGCCTACCAACCAGTAATCTATTTTCATTCTCTTTTGACTTTTTCAAGGTATTATATAAATGGAATCACAAATATGTAGCCTTTTGAGTCCAGCTTCTTAGCATAATTCTTTTGATGTTCATCTGTGTCATTGCATTTATCAGTATTTAATTTCTTTTTTATTGAATAGTATTCCATTCACCAGTTGAAGGACACTGGGTTGTTTCCAGATTTTGGCAATTATGGATAAAAGTACTACAGATAATCACAAACTTTGTGTAAACATAAGTTTCCATTACTTTAAGGTAAATACCTAGGAGTGGGATTTCTGGGTCATAAATGTGTGACAGACAAACTGTATTCCAAAGAAGCCATACTAATATTGTTGGTGGCTTTTTACTTTTTTTTTCTCCTACTGTTTTTACTCTTTGTGTTTCAGTTAGGTAATTTCTGTCAACCTATCTTCAAGTTTACTGATATAGTGTTTTTTATGTACAACATTTCCATTTGACATCTTCCTACAGATTCTCTGTTGCTAATGCATTTTGTCTGAATTTTGCATAAGAGCTTAAACATGTTAATGATAGTTATTTAAAATTCCCTCTTGGATAACTCTGACAGATGGGTTGTTGCTGATATTTTTTTCTGTGATTGCCTTGCTTTTTGACACTGGTTTCTGTTGTTGCAGCTGCTGCATCTTCCTTATGTGTCTATGTATTTGATTGAGTGTTGGTACTGGATGTAGAAAAAAAGGGACTGAAGTAAATAGAATTTATGCCTAGAAATAGTCATGCTTATTCCTCTGCTATGCCATTTAGGACATGAGCTGGATTTTGGTTTTGTGTTGCTGTCATTTGGCTTAGACTTAGAATTGGCTTAGAATTCCTTAAGATTTAACTTGTGTGCAGGGTGGCAGCTGGGATGCTAAAGAGTTTTTTTTTTTTTTTTTTTTTTTTGCATTTCTATTTCATCCTCAGCTTTAGGCCTATGCTTGATAAGGGCTCTCTCTCCTCTTGCCCATCTTCCAGCAGTAGACTGGTGCTTGCTTTCCTCAGGAAGGAGGGCCGAGTCATTCTTTGTTGTCCTATTCCATTCTCAACCTTGGGCAAGTCCTCTGTCCCTGGTCCTCAGTGACGGGCTTGGTCAGTGATACTACCCCTTCTCGTGGCATCCAGACTCTGCCTGGTACCTTTGGCAAGTCTACAGTGGAGAAGGTTTCCTTCTTCACTTAGTGTAGTGATAGGAGGTTTGTAACAATAATGGCATCAAATCCTGGGCTCAAGACTGTTTTCTGCACCTTCTCCAGGAATAGAGAGATTTTGTTTGCTCTTTTCCCAACTGCAGTTGGTCTACACTTATACACAGCAGGGATTGTTGCTCCTCCTCCTTCAGTGTAAGACTTTTGTTATGGGGGAAATAGGTCTAAGTGGGGCTTTACGCATTTTCTACTGTGACAGTAGCTCCCCTCCTCCAACCTTACCCTTCTGAGGGATTGGTTCTTCCCCTCTCCTGCTCAGCTCTCAGTCTTTCTTATGAGCAGCTGTTGGAGGTCTGTGAATTTGAGTCTGCAAATGTGTGCAGGTTCTCTTTGTGCCTATAGCTCTATGCTGTTCTGTACTGTTACACTGGCACACATGCAGCCATCAGCAGTGCATTACATTGTATGTCTGAATACTTCTTTCCCATTTTTATAGTGCCTGGTGTCTCTTTCTCCCTTGAACTGCCACAAGGAGCCAGTCTTCATGTCCTGTCACTCCTTAGGAGAGTTATTTCCTTAGATTTCAAACTACTTGGTTGACCTGCAATCTCAGCTCTCTGATGGGTTCAATAAAATTTTGATTTAGTGTTTTTTTCAACTTGTATATATTGTTAGGGTGTGAATGATGCTCATACTAGCTTTCTATATTTAGGCAGACGTGGAATTTTGAATATAAATATATTTTTAAAATAAAATAACGCATTCCTTTGCAAACAGAGACTACCATGTCTTAGCTGTTAGAGTAAGGCCAGTTCCTAGGGAAAAGTAGATAGACACTACTTTTTTCTTTCTCACTACCCTCCTTTTCAGTTTCAGTTTAGGACTATGGTTAGGCTCCTGCTGGGGTCTCTTACTGAGGTCTATGCTGACAAAGGATTAATGCCTAGAAAATATAAAGAACTGTATATTTATAAGTAAAAGATAACCAAATAGAAAAATGGGCAAAATACATTAACAGGCATTTCACAGAAGAGAAAATATGAAAAAGTGATTCAGCCTAATTTTGAATCAGGACTGAAAATTAAATCATGGTGAAATAATAATTTACATTGACTAGATTGTTTCCATTTCTTAAAATGTGATAATAGTTGATATTGGTGAGTATGTGGCTTGATGGAAACCATTTTGGAAAATAATTTGGTATTTCTTTTAGTGTACACATACCTTATGTCCTAGCAATTTCCTTCCTGGTTATTTAGCTTAGAGAAACTCTTGCCCTTTTGTACCAGAAGACATATGCAAGAATGTCCATACTGGGCTTGTTTATAATAGACTTCAACTGCAAACAACTCAGATATCTGTCAACACTAGCATTTATGAATTAGATGTTGTATTTTGTATAATGTGAAGATGAATAAATTCAGATGCAGTCTCAGCAAAAGTCAAGATTTAAAACAAAATAATTTATATAAATTTGTAAAATATGCAAAACAGCATAAAGGGTAAATAAAACAAACAAAAGGAATGGTAGCACAATTCAGAATAGTTAATCCCTGAGGGAGGAGGAAAAAGAATGAAGTCTGGGAAGGGGCCACAGGAGCATCAGGGGAAAGGCTAATGTTCTGTTTTAAATTGGGTATGTATTTGTTCTTTTTCTTAAAGATATTTCACTTAACTATTATTTTATACCTATTTAATATTTAATAAAAAATTTAAAAGCCAAAATTAAAAAAATTAAATTATAAAGTTAAAATATACTAATGGTTTAATGAAAATCAATATAGGATGATATAGAGAAAAAGTTAATAATTTGCTCCCATCATCTTTAATCCTGATTCAAAGGCAACCAATATTAATAGTTTATTTATGAATACACAAGGATATAAAAACATTTTCTGTTTAAACTTTAAATAAAATTGATGTGTGCTTTACAACTCTACAGTTACTCTACAGCCTTAGTTTTTTTACACTTAAACTATATCATGTACATAAAGACATATTCTAACATAGGATTAATAGTTGTCTAATATTTCATTTTATGGAAATACTGTAGTGTATTCACCCATTCTCCAATTGACTTTTTCTGCAATATATATTTTTACATGTACTTCCTATGTACTGGTACTTAGATTTTGGTTAGATTTCCTAAAGTAGGATTGCTAAGTCAAAGTTTATGTTCATTTTATATTTTAATGGACAATACCAGATTCCTTTCCAAAAGCATAGAGAAATTTATTGTTACCCTGAGGTGTTTGGGGTAGTTCAATTTTCTCACCTTCCTGTTATCATTAGATAACCCATTTTCTAATTTTTGCTAATCTGATGGATGAAAAATAGCATCTCCCTATTATTTAGATTTTCATTATCTTGATTACTAGTAGGATCGAGTATCTCTTTTTTTTTTTTTTTTGAGACAGAGTCTTTATCTGTCGCCCAGGCTGGATTGCAATAGCACAATGTTGGCTCATTGCAACCTCCGCCTCCTGGGTTCAAACAACTCTGCCTCAGCTCTTGAGTAGCTCGGGCTACAGGCACATCCCATCATGCCTGGCTAATTTTTGTATTTTTAGTAGAGATGGGGTTTCACCATGTTGGCCAGGCTGGTCTTGAACTCCTGACCTCGTGATCCACCTGCCTTGGCCTCCCAAAGTGCTGGGATTACAGGCATGAACCATCATGCCCAGCCAGGATCAAGTATCTTAATATGTGTTTATTAACTTCCTCTTAGATTTGCATATTTATACACTTTGTTCATTCTTTTTCTTTTCTTATTAATTTGTAGGCACTCTTCACAAGTTGGAAATCTTGACGCTATCTGTCTGAGAAATGTGCTATAAATTGTAACCCTCAATTCTATACCTTAAGAAAGGTGACCTTAAGGAACATTCTTAATTCTAGAATGTTTAAGAAGGTCTCCTTTACAGGAAAAACATACAAATATTCTTCTAAATTTTCTTCAGAATTTTTATTCATTTATTTTCCTTAGATCACTAATCGCTCTGCAGTTTATTGCTAAATATCATAGGGGCATAGAAAACTGTATTTTCTTTCATATGACTAGACAGTTATACCAGCGCTATTCATTAAGTAAACCACATTTCCCAAATGAATTTATATATACTTTTATCACATATTAAGTTTCCAAAAATGTTTGATTTTTTTTTCTATTCTCTAAATTTTTTTACTAATTGACTTATTTGTTCCTGTGGACATATTATATTATTCTGCTTTGAATCTAGTCATTCTAAATATATCTGAAAAGGAAAATCCTCCCTCTAATTTCTTAAAAAAGTAAATTTTTGTAGCCATTTGGGGAAGTTTTTGCTACATTGAGAATTTTAAATTATTTTGTTAATTTCTGTGTAAACTCATTTGAAATTTAGATTGAGTGACATGCCAGTTATATTCATTCAGGTAGGATTGGGCTCTTGTGATTTTAAGTTCTTTCTTCCACATATAGAATGAGGGGAGTCAGACAATCAGCCACAGAGCATCTAAGCACAGAATAGAATCTACCGCATGTTTGACTTCCAGATCTGACATGAGAATCTCGCTTGTGCTCTATCTTAGCTGGAAACATTCAAGAAACAGAATTTTGGGAAAAGTGGTCCAGCATAGCCATGTCGACATATTTATAAAGCTATCAGAGTCCACCCTTTATCAGCCTGGCACCCATACACATCCTTCTAAATGTTACTTAGTATCCAAATAAAGACAACCTTATGCTTGCATCTATAGTGATAAAACTAATCTGTGTACGACTGAAAACATTCTCTCCCCTTCTCCAAAAGTGTCTCTTTCTTGTTTTGAATGATATTCTTTCTTCTCTAAATGATTCACATTCCATTTAATATTTTTAAAAGAAAACAAAAACATGGTATATATATAATATGCATATCAAAAAAGAAAAATTCACAACTATTATATCCCTATTTGTGAAGCTGGTCACATAGTTGTATCTGGTTTTGATCACTGCCGTCTTGCACCTGTTTGGTATTCTCTTTCAGCTCAGCAAACATCTCATTTGGTTGTGGTTCCTTGTCTGATAGGTGACCCAAATATTCATTCCTGAAGATCTAAGCCATTAGTAGTTCTGCCTAGATTGGGTGGTTGTAGTTTTCCATTGACTTTAATCACTTTGACATACCCTAGAGGATCACCTGCAATGCAGAAATATTCTTCCTTAACCCTTAGCTCAGTTTCCCCTTAATACTTAGAATCCAGCACGCTAGACAGTGTAGTTATCCTCCTTTCCCTGATGATTCAGTAGCATATGAGGAGCCCAAAATGGCCTTGTGGCATTCTCAACTTCCAGTTCAACAGATTTGTTGTTTCCCCTGATGAAGCATTCCTCAATCTGTTTAGGTCTGCTTTGATGTCCTTCATCAGTGTTTGGTTGTTTTGCGGTCTTAACATATGGACTGTATGTATGTTTTATTAGATTTATATCTAAGTATTTCATATGTTTTGGTGCTATTGTAAATGGGACTTATGAAAAATATTTTAACTTCTACTGTTCATTGATAGTAGATAGAAATATGATTGGTTTTTGTGTATTGTCCATGTGTCCTTCAACCTTCCTAACCCCACTCATTAATTCTAGAAACTTTTAAATATATTTTTTGTATTTTTTTCTATGTAGATACTCATGTTGTTGGTGAATAAACACAGTTTTCTACCTTTCCAATTTATATGCCTTTTCTTTCCTCCTTTTTCTTTTTTCTTTTCTTTTTTTTTCTCTGAAAATTTTTTTATTGCATTTTAGGTTTTGGGGTACATGTGAAGAACATGCAAGATTGTTGCATAGGTATACACATGGCAGTGTGATTTGCTGCCTTCCTCCCCATCACCTATATTTGGCATTTCTCCCCATGCTATCTCTCCCTAACTCCCCACCCCCGCTGTCTCTCCCCTATTTCCCCCCAACAGACCCCAGTGTGTGATGCTCCCCTCCCTGTGTCCATGTGTTCTCATTGTTCAACACCCTCCTATGAGTGAGAACATGCAGTGTTTGATTTTCTGTTCTTGTGTCAGTTTGCTGAGAATGATGGTTTCCAAGTTCATCCATGTCCCTACAAAGGACACAAACTGATCATTTTTTATGGCTGCATAGTATTCCATGGTGTATATGTGCCACATTTTCGCTGTCCAGTCTATCATTGATGGGCATTTGGGTTGGTTCCAGGTCTTTTTTTCTTTTTACTTATTGCATTAGCTAGTACCTTTGGTACAATGTTGATTAAGAGGAAAGAGAATGGACATCCTTGCCAGATTCTCCATTTTATGGGAAAAATATTCTGTTTTCATCATAAAGTATAATATTAGCTGTAGGATTTTTGCAAATGCCATTTATCAGGTTAAGGGAGCCTTCCTCTTATTCTAGTTTCCAGAAGAGTTATCATGAATGGACTCTTACTTTTGTTAAATGCTTTTTCTGTTATCTATTGAGATGATCATATCATTTTTCTTTTTTTGCCTGTCGACATATGATGAGTTACTTTGGTTGATTTCTAAATATCTAACCTGCTTTGCATTCCTGGGATAAGCCCAATTTGGTCATGGTGTATTAATTGTTTTTGTGTTTTACAATTTAATTTGCTAGTATTTTCCTGAAGACTTTTTTGTGTGTGTGTTTATGTTCATGACAGATACTGATCTGTAATTTTCTTTTTTTGTGATTTCTTTTTCTGGTTTTAGTATCAGAGTAATGCTTCCCTTATAAAATTGGTTGGAAAGTACTTGCTCCTCTTCAATATTCTGGAAAAGTTTGTATAAAATTGGTAGTATTGCTTCCTTAAATATTTGGTAAAATTCACCAGTGAGGCCAACTGGACATGAAATTGGTGAGGTTGTTAAATAAATATTTGTGTTAGTTTTTAGTTTTTTTACGGCTTCTGTAACAAAGTATCCAAGAATGGATGGTTTGAACAATAGAAAAATATTTTCTCATGGTTCTGTGAGCTAGCAGTCCAACATCAAGATGTCAGCAAGGTTGTTTTCTTCTGAGGCCTCACTTCTTGTTTTGCAGATGGCTATCTTTCCTCTGTATCTTCACATGGTCTTCCCTCTGTTTATATCTGTGTCTTAATCTCTTCTTATAAGGATACCAGTTATATTACATTAAGGGCTACTCTAATGACTTCATTTTAACTTAATC
The DNA here is from genome assembly GCA_963573385.1 of Cacajao melanocephalus. NCBI lineage: Eukaryota > Metazoa > Chordata > Mammalia > Primates > Pitheciidae > Cacajao > Cacajao melanocephalus. The sequence goes on from CAUYLG010039985.1 coordinate 11,282, forward strand.
ACCACTTTATAGACCCTATCTCCAAATATCACATTCAGAGTTACTGAGAGTTAGGACTTAGTACATATATATTTTGGGGGATGGGATACAATTCAGCCCATAACAATATTCAATTTATTTAATTGATATAGGACTATTTAGGTTGTCTCTCTTTTTTTTGTAAATGAGCTTTGGCAGTTGTTATTTTTCAGTGAATTTTTCCCATTCATTTAAATTGTCTAACTTATGGGACTAGAGTTGTTCATAATATTCCCTTATTAACTTTTTAATGTCTATAATATCTTAATTGATCACCTCCCTTTTTTTCAATTTTGTAATATGTGTCTTTGTTCTGTGTTTCTTGATCACTTTGGCTAGAGACTGTATCAATTTTGTTGATCTTTTCCAAGAACTAGCTTTTAGTTTCACTTATTTTCTCATTGTTTTCAATTTCATTGATTCCTGCTCTTTATTATTTCCTTTTTCCTTCTTGCTTTAGATTTTATTTATTTTTTCTTAATTTATTAAGGTGGAAACTTAGATTATTGATATGTTTCTTTTTCATAAATACAGCTGGTCCTCCATATCTGTAGATTCTATCTCTGCAAATTCAACCAACTGTAGATCAAAGATATATGAAGAACAAAGATAACAATACAATAACAAAAAATTACAAATTTAAAAAATATAGTATAACAACTATTTACATGGTGTTTATGTTGTGTTAGGTATTATAAGTAGTCTAAACATGATTTAAAGTATATGAGAGAGAGGATATGCTTAGATTATATGAAAATACTATGCTATTTTATATAAAGGACTTGAGCATCTGAGGATTTTGGTATCTGTGGGAGGTCCTGGAACCAACCCCTTGCAAATACAGAGGGACAACAGTAGTGTAAGCATTTAATACAACAAATCTTCCTATAAGTACTACTTTAGTTGCATCCTATACATATTGGGGTGTTTTTATTTTCATTCAATTCATAATATTTTCTCATTCTTAGTAGCAAAAGGTGGAACAATGTGAACAACAGTCTAATGGAGCAATGGATTATAGTATGAAGTATAAAATAATCATCCGTGAGTTCATACTGATGTAATTAAATGATTAAATATGTTAGAAAATGGGGAAGAAGAGACAAATCTCCCATGCAGAAGAATTCATGATAAATTATGTTGATATTCAATTCTAAAGGAAGTGGATCATAATTTCCTACCTCTTAAGTGTGGGTTGCACATATTGACTTTCTTCCAAAGCATACAAAGGATAACTTCCAGGGGAGTACAAAGAATAACTGCATAGTAGAGAAACCTAATAAACACTACTGCAGCCAGGTGATCAAGGTCAGCATCAACTGTCATATATCATGTTGATAGAATATACCCTTGATATGATGGATAAATATGGCACTCTACCTCTGTGATCTTATTCCTGAAAACCCATAGCCCCAGTCTTAATCATGAGAAAAAATTAGACAAATTTCAATGGTGAGACATTGAAGAATACACCTGGCCGGTACTCTTCAAACCTATCAAGGTCATTAAAAACAAGAAAAATCTGAGAAGCCATCATAGCCAAAAGTTGCCCAAAGATACTTGACAACTAAATGTAATGTTTTATTTTAGATGGGCTCCTGAAACAGTAAAAAGGTATTAAGGAAAAATAAGAAAATCAAAATACAGTATAGACTTTAGCTAACAAAAATGTGTCAGTATTGGTTCAAAACTAATGAATGTACCATCCAAACGTAAAACGTTAATAATAGGTGAAACTTTGGCAGGGAATATATAGGAATTCTATGTGCTCATTTTTTTCAATATAAAACTTTTCTAAAAACTAAAATCTCATTTTTAACAAAATGTCTTCCTATTTTTCTTGTGAATTCCTCTTTGATCTATGGGTTACTTAGAGATATTTTTTTCCAAATTATTTTTATTGTGGTAAAATTTATATAACATAAAATTTACTATCTTAACAATTTTAAATGTGTAATTCAGCATTTTTAATTATATTTTTAAAACTTTGTTTGTATACTTTTGGCATCATTGCCAGATCAATGTCTTGAAGATATTGCCATATTTTCTTGTAAGAGTTTTATAGTTTTAGCTTTTACATTTAGGTAATGGATCCATTTTGAGTTAATTGTTGTATATGGCATTAGGTAAAGATCCAGTTTCATTATTTTGCATGTGGATGACTTCTCAGCACCATTCATTGTTAAGGCTGTGTTTTTCCCATTAAATAGCCTTGACAACTTTTTTGAAAATCATTGGAGTTTATTTCTGGACTTTCTCTTTGATTCTCTTGTATGTATGTCTGTCTATGCCAGTACCAGACTGTTTTGATTACTGTAGTTTTGTAGTAAGTTTTGAAATGAAGAAGTGAAGTGTGACCCTTTATTCTCCCATATTTTTCAGGATTGTTTTTAGCTATTTGGGGTCCTTTGAATTTCCATGTGAATTTTAGGATGAGTTTGTCTATTTCTGCAAAAGGGATCATTGAGATTTTGATAAGGATGGCATTGAATTTGTAGGTCATTTTGGGTAGTACTGATATCTTAATGATATTAAATCTTCCAAACCATGAACATGAGATATATTTGTTCAGTTTTTTTCAGCAATGTTTTGTAGGTCTCTTTGTACAAGTCTTTCCCTTCCCTTTCTTGGTTAATTTCAAAGTATTTTATTTCTTTTTTTTTGTTATTGTAAATGAAATTGTTTTCTTAATTTCATTTTCAGATTGTTCATGTGAGTGTATATAAATGCAACTGATTTTTGTGTGTGACTTTGTATCCTGCTACTTTACTGAATTTATTTTTTACCTGTTTATTTGTGTGTATGTATGTGTAAAAAATCCAGTAATCTTTAGGATTTTATACATATATATCATACCATTTGTAAACAGAGATGTTTACTTTTTGCTTTCCAATTTCGATGCCTTTTATTTCTTTTTCTTCCTAATTTCTCTGACTAGGACTTCTAGTACTATGTTAAATAAAAGTGGTGAAAGTGGCATCCATGCCTTGTTTCTGATCTTAGGGGAAAAGCTTTTACTTTTTCAACATTGAGTATGTTTGCTGTTGGTTTTCCATATATAACTTTCATTATGTTTAGGTGTCTTTCTTATATTCCTAGTTTGTTGAATTTGTTTTCTACAAAAAAATTGGCTGGGCATAGTGGCTCATGCTTGTAATCCCAGCACTTTGGGAGGCTGAGGTGGGCAGATCACCTGAGGTCAGGAGTTCAAGACCAGCCTGGCCAACATAGTGAAAGCCTGTCTCTACTAAAAAGAAAAATAAACAACAAGCACCGGGTGTGGTAGCAGGTGCCTGTAATCTCATCTACTTGGGAGGCTGAGGCAGGAGAATCACTTGAACCCAGGAGGCAGAGGTTGTGGTGAGCCAAAATAGCACCACTGCACTCAAGCCTGGGTGACAGAGTGAAACTCTCAAAAAAAAAAAAAGAAAAAAAAAAGAATATACCCTTGAAAGAATGTTGAATTTTGTCAAATACTTTTTTTTTTACATCAATTGAGATAATCATGTGTGTTTTCCCCCTCTTTCATTCTGTTAACATGTTGTATTACCTTGATTTTTGTGTGTTAAACCATCCTTGCATTCCCGTAATAAATCCCACATAGTCATGTGTATGATCTTTTTAACATGCTACTCAATATTTGGTTTGCTGGTATTTTGTTGAGGATTTTTACATTAATGTTTAAGAGGGATATTGGCCTTTAATTTTCTTTTCTTGTAGGATCATTGTTTGGCTTTGATATCAGGATAATGCTGGCCTCTTAGAGTGAGTTAGGGAGTGTTCCCTACTCTTTAATTTTTTTGAAAAGTTTGAGAAGTATTGATGTTAGTTCTTTTTTAAATGTTTAGTAGAATTTACCAGTGAAGCCATCGGGTCCAGGGCTTACTTTTCTTGGATAGTTTTGATAACTTATTCAATCACCTTACTAGTTACAGATCTATTCAGATTTTCTACTTCTTTGTGGTTTGGTCTTGGTAGATTTTGTGTTTCTATGAATTTGCCTATTTCATTGAAGTTATCCAGTTTTTTTTTTTTTTTTTTTTTTTTTCAAAAAGGTGCTAATATTAAGAACTTATAAAATTTTTTATTTATTTGGAAATTGTAGTTATAAACTCATTTTTATTTATTATTTTATTAATTTGCCTTTTTCTTTGCATTTTTACAGTTTTTTTTTTTTTTTTTTTTTTTTGCATACAGTTGCTCATAGTACTCCCTTATAATCTTTTTTATTTCTTTCGAATTGGTAGTGATATCCTCATTTTTATTTCTTATTTTAGTAATTTGAGTCTTTTCTCTTTTTATCTTAGTTTATCTAATTAAAATTTTCTCATTTTGTTGATATTTTTGAAGAACTTACTTTTGGTTTCACTGATTTTTCTTTTTTTTATATTTTATATTCTGATCTCTGTTCTAATCTTTATTATTTCCTTCCTTTTGTTAGCTTTAGGTTTAGTTTGTTCTTTTTTTGTAGCTCCTTATGTTGTAAAGCTAGTTTGTTTATTCAAGGTCTTGTTTTTTCATGTAAGCATTTTATAGCTATAAATTTCTCCCTCAACACTGCTTTTGCTGTGTTCCATAGTTTCAATATGTTGTGTTATGTTTTCATTCATTTCTAAATGTTTCTAATTTCCCTTGTAATTTCTTCTTTGATCCATTGGTATTTTAAAATTTTGTTGTTTAATTTTCACAAATTTTTTAAGTTTTCAGTTTTTCTTTTGATTTTTAACTTTATCTCTTGTATTTGGAGAAGACACTCTTTTGATATCAATCTTTTAAAATTGATCGATACTTAGTTTATAGCCTAACACATGGAATATACTCCATGTGTTCTTGAATATGTGGTCTGTTGTTACACAGAGCATTCTGTATATATCTGTTAGATATACTTGGTTTATTGTATTATTAAAGTCTTCCCTTTTCTTACCTATCTTCTGTCCAATTGTTCTATCTATAAATGAAAATGAAGTCTTCAATTATTATTATAAAATTGTCTCTTCATTTCTCTTAATTTTTGCTTTGTGTATTTTGATGGTCTGTCATTAGGTGCATAAAAGTTTATAATTGTTATATGTTCTTGCTGTATCAAACCTTTTATGAGATATAATGTCCTTCTTTTCATTTTTAACTTTTTAAAATTAAAATCTATTTTATCTGATATTTGTATAGCTATTCATGCTCTGTATTGGTTCCTGTTTGCATGGAATTTTTTTTAACTTTTTTTTTAAATATATATTTTATTGTGTTTTAGGTTTTGGGGTACATGTGAAGAACGCACAAGATTGTTGCATAGGTACATACATGGCAATGTGGTTTGCTGCCTTCCTCCCCATCACCTATATCTGACATTTCTCCCTATGTTATCCCTCCCCAACTCCCCAACCCCCACTGTCCCTCCCCTAGTTCCCCTGCTACAGACCCCAGTGTGTGATGCTCCCCTCCCTGTGTCCATGTGTTCTCATTGTTCAATACCCGCCTATGAGTGAGAACATGCAGAGTTTGATTTTCTGTTCTTGTGTCAGCTTGCTGAGAATGATGGTTTCCGGATTCATCCATGTCTCTACAAAGGACACAAACTCATTTGTCTTTAACCTATTCGTGTCTTTGGATCTAAAGTGAGTCCTTTGTAGACAGTGTATAGTTGGATCATGTTTTTGTTTTTAATCCATTTTGCCAATTTCTCTTTCAGTTGGAGAATTTAATCCATTTACATCTAAAGTAATTACTGATAAGGAGGGACTTCTGTCATTTTGCTGTTTTAAAAAATATTTCTTGTAGATTTTTTGTTCCTCATTTTTTTTGCGTTACTGTTTCCTTTTGTATTTAGTTGCTTTTTGTAATGTAATATTTAAATTCTTTAAAAATTTATTTTATGTATATTGGTAAGCTATTTTCTTTGTGGTTATTATGGACATTATATTTAACATCCTAAACATATTCAAATTTGAATTTATGCTAGCTTAATTCAGCAAAATTAAAAAAATAAACTGTTCTCCTTTAACAGTTTTTGGCAGGCAAAACTGTTAAAGGAGCACAGGTTTTTAAAAAAAATTTTACTGAATTAAGTTTTTCATTTTTTACCACAAAATTACATTTTTATACATTTTGTGTCCTGAAACATAAAATGTTTTTAATGCTTTAGTTTCTTGTATAGAAAACAAAATGTGGAGTTACAATCTAAAGTTATAGTAATTATTTATTTTTAGACTAATAATTTAGAAAAATGTCATCTCTTAAATCATGTAGAAAAGAAAAAGTGAAGTTACATATTATTGTTACTATAATACTAGCTTTTATAATTAGTCATGTATTTACTGAAATCTTAATTTCTTTGTGTGGATTTTTTTTTATTACTTTAAAGATGTCACTCAGTTGTCTTCTGGCTTACATTGTTTTTTGATGAGCTTTTGGCTCTGAGGCTTGATGTCTTTCATTCATTTTGGAAAAAAAATTCTCAGTTATTATCTTTTTAAATATTTCTTCTGCCCAATTCTCCTTCTTTTCTATTTTGGGATTCCACTTACAAGTGTAATATGTTAGTCTATTTGATATTGGCCTGTAGCTCTTGGATGGTCTCTTCTCTGCTCCTCATCTACCTTTTTTTATCTGTGTCCTAATTTGGATAATTCCTCTTGACCTATTTTGTAATTCATGAATTCTTTTCTTGCCTCTGTAAAATCTACTGATGAGCTATCAATGACATGTTTAATTTTTAAAAATATTTTTTACTTTAAGTATTTCCACTTGATTCTTTTTTATGGCTTCCATTTCTCCATTGAAATCCCCCATTTGTTCATGTATGTTGTTTACTTTTCCCACTGACTTTTCACACATTGATTATCACTATTTTAAATTCATCACTTGACAGTTTTAACATATGTTATATCTCTGTATGTTTCTGTTCATTACTTTGTTTCTTGACAACTTTTTTTCTCCTTCTGTGTGTACTGTATAATTTTTTGATTGGAAACTGGATATCGTATAGTCTAGAGACGGAAGTAAAAATGTCTTATCTGTGGTTTCACTCTTCATAGTTTTAGTTACCTGCAGTCAACCACAGACTAAAAATGTTAAGTGGAAAATTCCACATATCAACAATAAGTTTTAAATTGCATACTGTTCTGAGTAGTGTGATGAAGTCTCAAACTGTTCTGCTCTGTCCTGCCTGGGAGTGAATCATCCCTTTGTCCAGCATATTCATGCTATATATGCTACCTGCCTTTTAGTCAAATAGTAGTCATCTTGGTTATCAGATCTACTGTTTTGGCCTCACAGTGCTTGTGTTCAAGTAATTTTTATTTTACTTAGTAATGACCCCAAAGAGTAGTGATGCTGGCAATTTGGATATGCCAGAGGGAAACTGTAAAGTGGTTTTGTTACATGAAAAGATGAAAGTTCTTGACCTAATAAGGAAAGAAGGAAAATCATATGCTAAAGTTGCCTCGATCTGTGGTAACAATGAATCTTCTATCGAAGTTTTGCTGTTGCACATCAGACTGCCAAAGTTATGGCCACAGTGCATGATAAGTGCTTACTTAAGATGGAAAAGGCATTAAATTTATGGGCAGAAGACATGAACAAAAGTATGTTTCAATTGATGGCAATAAGGTTCAGTACTATCCTTATCAGACATCCACTGGGGGTCTTGGAACATTTCCCCTACAGATAAGGAGGAGCTATTGTATTTTTTATTTACGTTCTAGAGGCTGAGGCAAATAGGAATGGACATGCATCTTTTTTTTGGTAGGCCTTCAGTGTGAGGAGTTGCATCAGTTTACTCAATAATAGAGCAGGGCTTGGGTTTGATGTTGCTGTGGTTACCCTTAGTGCACCATCAACTTTAAATTCCTCCAGTGTTACCTCACATATTGAGGATTTGCTTCAGTATTTACTCCACCCTCTGCTTTAGGTCTTCCCATTGTACATGCACCTCAGAGAAGGTCCTCTCTATAATCTTGTCTTATTCCCAGCAGTAGAGAGCTCTTATTTATAATTACCTTACTTGTCAAACTGGTTTGGGGTGACATTCTCTGATGTCCTTGTTCAGTCTCAGTCTTAGGAAGGCCTCAAATGGTACCTTCTTTGTTATTCTGTCCATTCTGCAGGGGTAGGGAATATCTTATGATCTGGGTCCAGGATGCTTTTCTCTCCTCCCTACCCACAGTGTTAATGAGTCTTCACTTGTGCCTTGAGGGTGATAGGGTTTCATGCCTTTTCCCAGATTCTTACGCTTTTGGTCCATTAGGGGAATAGAGGAAAGCACTCTGGGCATGCTTTGTGCCATTCTTGTGGATGCTGTTTTTCCCCTCCCTAAGCTTGCCCCATGAAGGAGAATTTCTCAAGTTCCTCACCCTGTCTCTAACTTTTCTCCTGAGCCTCCGATGAGGTTCTCTCATGCATTAGCTTTTATTGTTTGTTTTTAAACCTTTCTTCTCTTCATTAATGTATCTACACAGGCCTTTGTCCTGTGTCAATAAGTTGATTTTTAACTGTCTGCTTTGTTTCTTGCAGAGTTTGATTATAAATTATTGCTATAATTGTGTACTTTTGGGCTTTATTTTCTTAGGTTTACAATCTATTTTTTTACCTTATTCTATTTTCTTATCTCCTTGTGAACTCTTATTTAAAATAATTTATTTTCTTATTCTTGCGACAGATGTTGCATACACAGTGAATTTTCTTTTTTGAGCTTATCTTCCATTTTAGAATAGATTTTAAAAATTATTCTGCATGCTATCTTGTATTATTATTTTTCTGTGTTTCACATTTTATTCCATTTTGTTATGAACATGTATAACTTTGTGTATCTCTTTAATTTTGTTGATTGAGCAGGAATGAATTCTTCCTGATTTCCATTTTTATTTGGATCTCATTGTTGCTCATGTGATGTCATTCAGGAGCCAGTGGCTAGAAAAAATGGTCTCCAGCTTCCTCAGTTTCCTCACTGTGGCAAAGACAGAACTTTTCTTGGCAGACCATTATGAAGTGTTGTTCTTTGATCATGAGAGAGGCATCTGCTCTTCAAGCCCACCCGATGGTGATACCAGTACCAAATAGCTAGATCAAATCCTTTTCTGTAAACCGGCTGGAATGATTCCAGGTTCAATATGATCAGTTGCTGATGTCATGAAGAACATAGGTTCTTTATGTTTTTCACATTTGCTATACTTCTTCCTTTTATGGCCATAAGAGGGCAGCGTATGATAATTAGGGCCTTATGCTTCTTTCTTTATGTCTGTACAGAGGGATTACGGTAGAAGAGAGGTTTGCTTCTCTTTTTTTTTTGCAAGACCTGCCTATTTCTATAGTTGGTGCAAATCACCTACCTATTTCTGAATTGTTCACTGGAAAAATCTTACTGTGAAATGATCACAAATGGCTTTAACTAACCATAGGGATAGAATCAGTGTTGGGGAGTCAATGCTAGTGTTTGTTACAGTCTTCTACATTTTCATTGTTTTTTCTCTCTGCATTCTCCAGCTTTTGCTCTAGCAAAGGTGAAACACAATGGGAAAGTCTAAGGGGTTTTCTGTTGAGGATCAAAGATGATCAAAATGGCTTCTACTCTTGGAGGAGTTTTTATCTCTCCTTCTAGCCTGCTTAGACCTCTTCTCATACTAAGGTCTGGGATATTTGTGAGAAATTTTAGGATTTCTGTGCCTGTCTATCCTAACCTACAGCCCTCACTTTCAACCTTACAAGGAGCTTCTGGATATAGTGGAGTTTCAAGATAAGATGTGCTTCCCAGGAATGTACAGATAGAAATTTCCATCTCTTTCTTTTTCTGTATTGTTTTTTATATATCTTTTTGCTGGTATTAACTTGAATTTTGTTCACATTATTTGACTTTGCAAAGAGATTATGAGAACTTGCTTTACTTGAACATCTTATCTCAAAATTTTGAAACTTTTAAAATATGCTTTTACTATTGACTTCTAGATTTATTGCATTTTGGCCAGTGGAGATGACATATAAAATTTCATGTATTTGGAACCTTGACTGTCAACATGACCTAAAAGATCATCATTTTAAAAAATAAAAGGATTCTATGTGTGTAATTAAATATTAATAGAATGTTCTTTCTAATATTGGTTACAAGTATCCATATGTATTTATTATTCAGTCTTATTAATTACATTGCATAGATCCTCTCCATCCTTGGTGTGTATGTGTTTGTGTTCAGTCTGTTTCAGAGTAATGAAACAGGATGTGGACTCTCCGCATCCTTACATCTCGGACTCTAGGAACTTCCAAAACCTTGGTCCCAAAGAGGGCAAAATTCTCTCTTTTTCCTAATCCAAGCCTTGTACATTCTTGCCTTGGCATAACTGTCAGTCCATATACCCAATTCACATTATAAAACAGAACACTTCTCAAACCACAGTATTCGTTATGTTTGTAGCACTGAACAGTTTTCTCCAAGGACAGTGGATTTTGTTTAATTTCAAGGTGTACATCACGAATATTTTTTCAAAGGAAGCCTCTTTCAAAGTAATAGACTCTTCATCTGTGGAAAAACAAACTTCCGTTGACATTTAAATGCTGTGTCTTTAGGAGAAACAGAAACAAAAATAAAATCTCCCTTCACATATATACCAGTAACTTACAGATGTGAATTTTTCTCTTCTTTAGATACACACAAAATTGTTTCTGAAGGGGAACTAGATCAGTTGGCTCAGATTCGGCCATTAATATTCAATTTACATGAGCAGTCAGCCATCAAGGATTGTTTGAAAATGCTTGAGGAAAAAACAGCAGCATTTACTATCATGCAGGAGGAGTTTATGGTAAATATTTTCTTAAAAAAAGTCCATATGTGATTTCTTTTTTTACATCATTGCCAGGGGGTTTCTTTTCTGTTTTTATTTGGTTTGAGTACATTGTTTTTACTTTTAAATATTGTATATTTTAAGGTAATAGATGTACATGGTGAAATTTTAAAAAAAGCCAAATAGCATAAAAGGGTATAAAATAGAAAGTCTCTCTTTTTCTCTCATGACTTTCTAGGGCCCCTTTACACTATTCATTTTGTCACGTACACTTTTAAAGAAAATTGTTGGAATGTACTTTACATCCTAAATTTGTTTTCCACCTAGATACAATTTCCAAATATATTGTCAGCATGTATAGTAGTATCTCATTGTTTTTTAAGTATTGCATGGTAGTTAATTATATGGATAAGTACCTTAATTTCCAAAATTGAGGTACTTATAATATTTAATTTCTGAAATTAGGGTAGTTATCCATATAATGAACTACGATGCAACACTTAGAACATTGGACGTTTATATTGTTCTAGTCTTCACTATTATGAACAGCAGTCATCTCTCTTCATGTACTGTATGCATATATGTAAATATTTTTAGAACGAATTCCTAGAAAGATAATATTAAATATTTTGGGCTATCAATTGCTTGGATCTTTTCTCATCTCTTAAGTGACAAATTCTTATTGATTATTTAATTGGTATTTATTTGAGAACAAAAATATCTTTCCATATGTTTTTAAACCTTTTATATTTTCAGTGAACTGATAGTTTCAATTCTTTGCTCCACTTTCTATTTTTTTTCCTTATTGATTACTAACTCTTTAAGGAAAAAATTACCCCTCTGTGTGGCTTACATGTATTTTTTCTGGTGTCGTTTATGTTACACACAGGTGCACATGCATGTGCACACACATGCGTATTTACCATGAAGAAATAGCTGATTTTTAGTAGTCAGATATGGCAATCTTTTCTTTTGGGGTTCTGGATTTCGGGCTTTCTGTGCTTTTTAGGAATGCTTTTTTTACTCTAGGATTGCAATAGTTATTTCATGTTTTTGCTAGTACTTTTATGATTTTTTAAGCATTTAAATCTTTGATGTGATGCAGCTAGAATTTAATTTGTATAAGATGTTTGATAGGGACCCAGCATTGTATAGCTAACCAGTTGTCCCAAGATTCTCCTGGAACTTCTCCTGAGTGATGTAAAATGCCACTTTTATCATATACTAGAGCCCTACATATATTTTAATTTATTTTCAGACTTTTTCTACTGATTTTCTTATTCCTTTATTGGTATTATTCTTTTAGTTAGCATAGCTTCATATTATCTTTTCACATCTAATAAGACTCATCTCCCATCATTATTCATTTATGAAATTTTTCTCATTCTTCCCACAGATTTTTTTCACATTAATTTTAGAATTGGTTTTCATATAGACTTGATCATTTTATCGTACTACTTAAAACCTTCACATCCTCCTTGTGACCCATGGCAGTGGTTGCTAGGTTGGCTACACAAGAGTTACCCAAGAGCTCTGAAAATGTATAGATTCTCAGGCTTTCTCCACAAATGTTCTAAGAGAGTAAGACTAGCTACCTCCTAATTTCATTTATATATGAAACAAGTTCGTTTATAGGTTTAGCCTGTTGTTGGGCTAGATCATGTACTCTGTGCTCTTATTATGATGTTAATCACAATTTCCCAAAGGGACGTGTATGCCTCCATTATTTCCACCCCTTCACCTTCTTTCCTCTTTCCTTCTACGTACACATTGCTTTTCATATGCTAACTTCTGATGGCTCACTAAGGCCCAGTTCAAGGGCTAATTCCCCTTTAGGAGCTTTTCTTCTTTTTCTTCTCTTTTCTTTCTTTTTTCTTTTCTTTTCTTTCTTTTCTTTTCTTTTTTTTTTTTTTTTTTGAGGTAGAGTTTCACTCCTGTTGCCCAGGCTGGAGTGCAATGGTGTGATATTGACTGACCTCCACCTCCACCTCCTGGGTTCAAGCAGTTCTTCTGCCTCAGCCTCCCAAGTAGGTGGGTTTACAGGCATGTGCCAAAATACCCAGCTAATTTTTTTGTATTTTTAGTAGAGGTGGGGTTTCTCAATGTTGGTCAGGCTGGTCTCAAACTTCTGACCTCAGGTGATTCTCCTGCCTCAGCTTCCCGAAGTGCTGGGATTATAGGCGTGAACGCCCACGCCCAGCTAGGAGCTTTTCTTCTTGACTTTTAGGTGCAATCTAGTGCTGTCATTTATACTAGTGTCTCTGTACATTGGTCACATGGTATTTGATTACATGTTCTCTAACTACTGTGTTCACTCCTTAAGGATAAGGCCATTAAAATTTATCTTTGTATTCCAGTGTCTGAAACAGGGCTAGGTACCTATTAAAAGCTCAGTGAGTATTTGTTGAATTCACACCTGGCAAATAAATTTTTTGAAAGGAAGGATTCTTAGTGTCCTAACTATAATTTCTTTGAAGGGTAGGAGTAAATTTTGAGACTGCTTGTATAAATTTTTTGTTTATATGTTTTTGTTGCTGTTATTTTATTATTTTTGTTTACAAAGTGATAGATCCGTGGGTGGGTTCTAAGAAGTTAATAGTCTGTATTTTCTTTTTTATGAAAGAAGAACAAAATGAAGTTCAAGTGGAAAGTATCTCCATAAGTTTAACATTTTCTTTTTAAGTAACTTACTGATTGGCATCTGAAACTTGAGATATTTTATATAGCACTTTTTAAATGGGGATCTAACTTCACTTATCATACAATGCATTAAATAGCACATCATGTCATATAGGGGTTTAAGGATCATGAGCACTAAACAAAGGCAGATTTTTTCTTTTTTAATGGTTATAGTAAATATACAACTTATTATTTATTTATTTATTTATTACCTTTTAAAGGCTTTAGAACTTAAGAATCTGCCTGGTGAGTTCAACTCTGGGAATCATCCACTCAACAAAGCAAAAAACAGATACCGAGATATTCTTCCATGTAAGCTAAAAATGGTTTTGATTATTTTCCTGTTTACATTTAGAAAAAGTGAAAAGGGAACTGTATGGCTTTTTGTATGAGACATTTTGGCCTGTGACCATGATGAAGAGATCTGGTACATAGCAGTGGGTGACCTGGACATATTCTAAGACATATGCTAGATAAGAGAGTCAGGGCCTCTATTTCTGGTATATCCTTCAGCCACTGTCACAGGGTCATTACAGCACTCCTTCAGCCTTGTTCTCATATATTGCTGCTTCTCAGAGCATGAACCATCCAAAACATAAAATCCAATAGTCTGAGTCATATGCCAGTTTTGGTACCCAAAGCTCTAACCACCTTCCCTGACTATTTTGTTTAGACACACAGAAAAAGAGCTATTTGCTTCCTTCATCCTGGACAATAAAGCTATTAATCTAATCTCCAACAGGAAGTTGCCTTTCGATTGTCTCCACAGGGCCCTAACATTGCTTCCCTGTGTTGGATGAGAGGGTAGTGGCACCTTCTGTCTTCCCCACTCAGTTACTTTCAGGAGTTACTCATCTCAGGCCATTCAAAGAGCAGAATCAAAATGCAACAGCGCAATTTTAATCTTAGGCAGGAAATCTCATTCCATGACTCACATTTCTTTTAATGTTTTTGAAAACTAAATTTACCATTTTACTTTCTCCAACTTGACCCTCTTCTTATATTCTACATCTTATGTAATCACTAAGTTAAAATCAGAAAACAGGAAGTCGGTTGATTCTACCTCCATAATACCTCCAGAGTGCTCCCCAATCTCTCAACTCCCACTGCTGCTGACTTAGACTGAGCCCATTTTACCTCTCAACTGGCAACTGTCTTCTTTACTGCCTCCCTTTCTGATCATTCACAAAAGCTACTGAAATGATTTTCTTAAAATTCAAGTCAGAACATGTAGCTGTTCTTTTAAAGCTCTTTCTTGGCTCTGTTATTGTCATGGTACAATTCTATAACACGGCATATGAATTTCACCTGTTTGTCTCTCTAGCCTCAGCTCTCCCACAGAACTTCTTTTGGATCTAGAATTCATAATTATTTATTTGTTGGTTTTCGTGCCTCTTTACCTACAGTTCTTGAAAGAACTACTTATCCTCCCTTCTTTGCTGAGGCAGTTACTGCTGTCTTGCTTAGCTAGCTCCCTAGGCTTTTCTTATTTTCCTCAAAGCTAGGTTCAGTGTTTTTCCGGTAGTCTCATAGCATCTTGTAACCACTCTCCCCGACTACAAACTATATTTTAATTATTTTCATTTCTGTTTCTCCTACTAGACTTAAGATAGTTATTATAAAAACCAGAGTGGAACACAGTAACTGCTGTCATTAGATAAACACCTTCATAGTTAGTTGGTTTATTAAAATCAAAAATAACTTTATGATTATAAAAAACAATAAATACATTTCCAACATGGTTAAAATAATTTATTCTGTTATCTTCTATGGGGAGAATGTGGAGAAGTGCATTGATGAATATTTATGAAATCAGTGTAATGAACCACCATTAGATATTTTAATAAATAATACTAATAATTTGTTGCTTCTCCAAGAGGTCAAAGGTTCACATTTTATAATTTCTATTCCTGCATGTGCAGTTAGCCCCCAAGGAGACTGAAAGCAAACAGTCCTTTAAAATGAGCCTCTTGGGATTGTAAGAAGCTCATTTTACAATAGAGGATACACATAATATTTGATCTGACTTGAAGTCTTTATTCTGGGTATCAAAAGAGTTACAACTAAGAAATTCAAAGATAATAAAAAATAAAGTTAAATCATTAAAGTAAGGGAAATTATGTAAAACTTTCTGGTTTTCATAAAAGAAAATAAACTGTAGTTCAACAGTATTCTATTTAAAGGCTGATTCGTATATCTACCTCATAACACAGTGTAATCTAATATGAAACTCAGCCAACTTAAATGGCCGTTATAGAAAGCTCTTTGGTTTTTTAACCACACATTTCTTAGCCTTGTAGAAAAGGTTCCTGAAGACTCACATCAAGAAAGCCAGAGAAGTAATTTACTTGTCATCTTCAAATGCTGAGAACGCTAAATGGATGAATTCACACACCTTCGAACATGGCAAATACAGGCAGTCTTCACTTTGCACAGTCCTAATATGCACAAATATCAGTTACTGTGTTGAGCTAAATAACACCAATCCTACAACAATGCAATTCACATTTTAGTTACCACAATATATTCACTGTAATTGCCGAAAGTAATAAGCGTCTTTGCTAGTACTTCAGTCCACAAGTCCCTATGTAAATAACAGATGTGCATTGTGACCAGTGACGAATAAATGTTACTTGTTTCAAAATATGTCACTGATAGGTAGCTGCGAGCCTGTTATTCAGTTCACACACAGCAAAGCATGTGGTTGTGTTGTCTCCTTGTCTCACAATAGTAAACTCATCTGACCTTTTACCAAAATATATAATCAAGAGAGAATTGGCTGAGAGAGATGAAACTGCAGTAAAGAAACAAAAAGTGATAATGTTGAGAATAGAATTTGAATGGAGTTATAGAAGAACTGGCTGACCAGGGACATGCTGCTGCTGCTGCTGCTCAAGAGACTGTGGAGCTGCAGCCCACGGCACCTGTGGAAGAGGAATTTACTGACATGAACGAGCAAAGTGGTTGTGATGAAAAGGATAAAGGCAACCTAGAGAAAGCAATAATGGCAAAAAACTTCACATTAAAGAACTTTGGAGCTATTTTACAACAATATAAATGCCAAAGATAAAAGGTGGAAACTGATCCAAACATAGAAGTTAGCCTAGACATAGAAAACATGCTCACTCTTTATTGTAAGTTATACAAAGAAAAGAAGAGGCAAACACTGTTCAGACTACTCTTGGCAAGTTTGTTTTAACATATTAAATGCTTTAATTTCCAATATTTTTAATGTTTTAAATTACAGTGTTGTAAATAAATATTAGTCTTGCTATTCTGCTTTTCTATATATTCATAGCCAGCAATAAGTGAGTTTTAAATGCTTTCACAAAAAAATTTTAAAGACCATGAAACAATATTTCCTATTGATTTTTAAGATCTTTTTGCATGATTTCACCTTGCGTGGTCATATTTATGGCCCTGTACTATCATGCAAAGCAAAAATGACCTTTATTATATAGTATAGGAATTTTTAGGCTGGCTCTGCCAAGATGGCCAAATAGGAACAGTTCTGGAGCGTAGTTCCCAGTGAGAGCCATGCCGAGGGTGAGTGATTGCTGCATTTCCAACAGAGGTACCAGGTGCATCTCAATGGGGCTGGTTGGACAGTGGGTGTAGCCCAAGGAGGGCCAGCCAAGGCAGGGTGGGGTGCTGCCTCACATGGGAAGTGCAGCAGACCAGGGGAACCCCTCTACTACACAATGGAGGCCACTGGGGCTTCTCTGGCAACTCCGGTTCAGATGCTGCACTTCTCCCATGGTCTTTACAGCCCACAGACCAGGAGATTCCCACTGGCTGACAAGTGCCACAGGTTTCCAGCACAAAAACCTGCACAAATCTGGGCGACCGTTTTAACTGGCACCTGGAACACCTGCGAGACAGAGCTGCACATTCTCCTGAAAAAGAGGGAGCTGAAGGCAGGGAGCCAGGTGATCTGGCTAGGCAGGTCACGCCTCGACAAAGAGCAGCAATCTGAAATGCACTGGCTTGAGAGTTTTGCAGCCAACGCAGCAGTTAGAGCTCAACCCAGGACTGTCGAGCTCCCTGCGGGGAAGGGCATCCGCCATTACCAAGGCAGCCCTCCATTACCGAGGCAATCCGCCATTACCGAGGCAGTTCTAAACTGACCTGTGTAAACAAACATATACACAGCAGTTGGACAGAGCCTGCGCAGCTCAGCAACACCTCTGCAGGCAGACTGTAACTAGAGTCCCTCCTTGCTTGGCAGGGCATCTCTGAAAAAAGGCAGGAGCACATCAGGGACTTATAAATAAAGCCCCACCTTCCCAGGACAGATCACCTGGCAAAAGAGGTGGTTGTGAGTTCTGCTGCAACAGACTTAAACATCCCTACTCAGCAGCTCTGAACAGGACAATGGACAACAGAGATCCTAGCACAGCACTTGAGCTCTGATAAGGGACAGACTGCCTCCTGTAGTGGCTCCCTGAGCCCCATATATCCAAAGAGGAACCTATAAAGGAGAGCTCTGGCTGACATCTAGCAGGTACCCTTCTGGGACAAAGATACCAGAAGAAAGAACAGGTGGCAACCTTTACTGTTCTGCAGCCCCCATGGGTGATTCCCAAGCAAGCATGGTCTGGAGTGAATATCCAGCAGTCCAGCAGCAGAGAGGCTTGACTGTTAGAAGAAAAACTTAAAAACAGAAAGAAATAGCCTCAAGATCAACAGAAAGGGCCTCCACTCAGAGACCCCATCTGAAAGTCACCAACTTCAAAGACCAAAGGTAGATAAATCCGTGAAGTTGGGAAGAAACCAATGAAGAAAGGATGAAATTGCCAAAAACCAGAGCATCTCTCCTCCTCCAGGGGATCACAATCCCTTACCAGCAAGGGAACAAAACTGGATGGAGAATGAGTTTGATGAATTGACAGAAGCAGGCTTCAGAATGTGGGTAATAAATTTTTCTGAACTAAAGGAACATGTTTTAACGCAATGCAAAGAAAC
This sequence comes from Cacajao melanocephalus, assembly GCA_963573385.1. Taxonomy (NCBI): domain Eukaryota; kingdom Metazoa; phylum Chordata; class Mammalia; order Primates; family Pitheciidae; genus Cacajao; species Cacajao melanocephalus. The sequence goes on from CAUYLG010039985.1 coordinate 29,710, forward strand.
CAAGAACCTTGAAAAAAGGTTAGAGAAAATGCTAATGAGAATAACCAGCTTAGAGAAGAACATCACTGACTTGATGGAACTGAAAACCACAGCACAAGAACTTTACGAAGCATACACAAGTTTCAATAGCTGAATCGATCAAGCAGAAGAAAGAATATCAGAGATTGAAGGCCTGAAATTTTCCTTTCTAGTTGTATCTCTGCCAGGTTTTGGTATCAGGATGATGTTGGTCTCATAAAATGAGTTAGGGAGGATTCCCTCTTTTTGTATTGTTTGGAATAATTTCTGAAGGAATGGTACCAGTTCCTCTTTGTATGTCTGGAAGAATTCGGCTGTGAACCCATCTGGAGCTGGACTTTTTTTGGTTGGCAGGCTTTTAATTGCTGCCTCAACTTCAGACCTTGTATTGGTCTATTCAAGGTTTCAACTTCTTCCTGATTTAGTCTTGGGAGAGTGTAAGTGTCCAGGAATTTATCCATTTCTTCTAGATTTACTGGTTTATGTGCATAGAGTTGATTGTAGTAAATCATTCAGGACATAGGCATAAGCAAGGACTTCATGACTCAAACAACAAAAGCAACGGCAACAAAAGCCAAAATAGACAAGTGGGACCTAATTAAACTCTAGAGCTTCTGCACAGCAAAAGAAACAATCATTAGAGTGATCCAGCAACCAACAGAATGGGAAAAAATTTTTGCAATCTACCCATCTGACAAAGGGCTAATATCCAGAATCTACCAAGAACTAAAACAAATATACAAAAAAAAAAACCAAACAACCCCATCAAAAAGTGGGCAAAAGATATGAACAGACACTTTTCAAAAGAAGGCATTTATGTGGCCAACAAACATATGAAAAAATGCTCATCATCACTGATCATTAGAGAAACGCAAATCAAAACAACATTGAGATACCACCTCATGCCAGTTAGAATGGCATTCATTAAAAAATTTGGAGACAACAGGTGCTGGAGAGGATGTGGAGAAATAGAAACGCTTTTACACTGTTGGTGGGAGTGTAAATTAGTTCCACTATTGTGGAAGACAGTGTGGCTATTCCTCAAGGATCTAGAAATAGAAATACCATTTGACCCAGCAATCTCATTACTGGATATATACTCAAAAGGTTATAAATCAATCTGTTATAAAGACCCATGCACATATATGTTCATTGTGGCACTGTTTACAATAGCAAAGACTTGAAACCAACCCAAATGTCCATCAGCCATAGACTGGATAAAGAAAATGTGGCACATATATACCATGAAATAATATGCAGCCATAAAAAAGGATGAGTTCATGTCCTTTGTAGGGATGTGGATGAATCCGGAAACCGTCATTCTCAGCAAACTGACACAAGAACAGAAAACCAAACACGACATGTTCTCACTCATATGTGGATGTTGAACAATGAGAACACATGGACACAGGGAGGGGAACATCACACACTGGGGTCTGTTGGGGGATGGGGGGCTAGGGGATGGATAGCAAGAGGTGGGGAGATTGGGAGGGATAACTTTAGGAGAAATACCTAATGTAGATGATGGGGGGATGGAGGCAGCAAACCACCATGGCATGTGTATACCTGTGTAACAATCCTGCAAGATCTGCACATGTACCCTAGAACTTAAAAAAAAAAAAAAAGCATGGGAATTTTTAGGTATAAAGACAATATCTTGCATTTCTTTACCATTTCACTACTTGCAAATCATTTTAAAGGCTAAGTAAAGAGCAAGTCACACAGGTTCTCCAACTCTTGTCCTAGTACTTTTTCTGTTCTTTGTCTATCAGGGACTTACTCAGAACTAATAAAAGTAGTGACTTAGGTTTCTGTTGGCTTCTCACTTTTGAGAGGATGTTTACACATTTCTCATTGAGTGCTCTATATGATCATGTGAGAAGAACAGGGAAGATGACAATATCTAAATTAAATGCAAGATGATAAGGAAGGGATAATCTTTCAACAAATTGTCTGGTTAGTTGCATATTCATGTACCAAAAATGAACTTTGATTCTTACCTCACAGCTTATACAAACATTAATCGATTATAGACCTAACATTAGAGTTAAAGACATAAAGCTTCTGAAGGAAACCCTAAGAGAAAATGTTAGTGCGCCCTTGGGTTTGGCAAATTTTTCCCAAATAGGACATAAAACCCTCAAAGCATAAAAGAAAAAAAAAATAAATTGGACTTCATCAAATAAAAAAAAAATCCTGCTCTTCAAAGCATATTATTATAAAACCAAAAAGAAAAGCAACAGACAGGAATAAAAATATGTGCAAAACATTTATCTCACAAAAACTTATATTTAGAATCTATAATTACTACAAATTAAGAAGAGGACAAGTAATCCAACAATAAATGAACAAAAGATGTGAGCAGATACTTCTCAAGGAAAATATATGGATGGCAAATCAATGCATGAAATGATGTTCACCATTATAAATCATTAAGAAAATGCAATTTAAAACCATAATTAGATACCATTTTATACTCACTGCAATGAAATGGAGTTTGTTTCTAATAAAGTTAAACATATGTCCACCATATGATTCAGCAGTTCCATTTCTATGTTTTGCCTAAGAGAAATTAAAGCATATGTCTGCATAAGACTTATGTATTAGTGTTCATATCAGCTTTACTTGTAATAGCTACAAACTGGAAACAGTGCCAATGCCCATCAACAGGAGAATGGATAAACAAATTGTGGTATGTCCACATAATGGAATGCAACTAGGCAATAAAAAATGACTAATGATGCATTGAACAACATGAATGAATCTTAAAATAATTATACTCAGTGAAAGAAGCCAGTCAAAAGAGCATATACTGCATGTTACGGACCAAATTATATTCTCCCAAAATTCATATGTTGAAGTTCCAACCCTTTGTACCTCAGAATACTACCTGATTTGGAGATAATGCGTTCAAAGTGGTAATTAAGATAAAATGAGGCTCTTAGAGTGTGCCCTAATCCAATCCATCGAGTGTCCTTATATGAAGAAGAGATTGGGACACAAGACACATCAGCGATCTGAAAGCACAGAGGAAAGTCCTTGTGAAGACACAGCAAGAGGGGGCCATTGGCAAACCAAGGAGAGAGGCCTCAAGAAAAACCAAGCCTGCTGCCACCTTGATCTTTGTCTCAGTTTGCTTTGTGTTGCTATAAATGAATAAGTAATAAAGGGGTTTGTTTAGCTCACAGTTCTGCAGATTGGAAGGCTCAAGAGTGGGCATCTGGTGAGAGCTCCAGGGTACTTCCACTCATGGTGGAAGGTGATGTGGAGCCAGCATATGCAGAGATCACATAGTGAAAGAGGAAGCAGGAGAGAAACCGGAAGTGCCAGGCTCTTGTAGAACGAATAGGGTGAGAACTCCTTCTTGCCATTAATCTATTAATGAGGGGTCTGCCCTTGTGACGCAAACACCTTCCATTAGGCTCTACTTCCAACAGTGGGAATCAGGTTTCTACATGAAGTTTAGAAGTGCCAAACATCTAAATCATAGCAGTTCCCTGGTCCTCTAAAACTTATGTTCTTACCACATTGCAAAATACAATTATTCCTTCCTAATAGTCCCTAAAAGTCAACTTGTTTCAGCACTATCTTAAAAGTCCAAAGTTGCATATGAGACTCAAAGTAAGTTCTTTCCAGCTGTAAGCCTGTAAAATCAGAAACCAGGCTATTTACCTCCAAGATACAATGGTGGTATAGGCATTGGGTAAGCATTTCCATTCTAAAAAGGAAAAATTGGTCAAAAGAAAGGGATAACAGGCCCTATGCAAGTCCAAAACCCAGCATGGTACACATTAAATCTTAAAGCTCCGTAATAATCTCCTTTGACTCCATGTCCTGCATATTGGTCACAGTGGTGTGTGGGGTGGGCTCCCAAGGCGTTGGTAGCCCTTCCCCCATAGCTTTGCTGGACACAGACCACTGGCTGCTTCCATGGGTTGTAATTGAATGCTGCAGCTTTTTCAGGCAGAGATAGAATTCTGTTGATAGCTGTACCATTCTGGGGTTCCAGCAATAGCTCCACCCTTGTGGCTCCACTAAGAGTTGCCCTGGTCAGGACTCTAAGGAAACTCCAACCCAACATTTCCACTAAAGATTGCCTTAGTAGGGGCTCTCTGTGGTGGCTCTACCCCTGCAATGGGTATCTGCCTACACTCCGAGGATTTCTAATATATTATTTGAAATTTAGGTGAAAGCTTCCAAGTTTCCATGTCCCTTGCATTCTGTATGTCTGCAGACTTAACACCACATAAATTCCACCAAGGCTTACCATGTAGCCCTTCAGGAACAGTGACCCAAACCCTACCTGGGGCCATTTGAGCCATGGCTGGAGCCAGAGCAGCCAGGATGTGGGGAGCAGCATCCTGAGGTGGCCAAGGGCAGTGATGCTCCAAGCCTGTCCCCAAAAGGCATTCTGTCCTTCTAGGCCTTGGGGCCTGTTAGGGAAGGGGTGGCCCCAAATATTTCTGAAGTGCCTTTGGGCACTTTTTCCAGACTTTCCCTCTTCTTCTGTTTTTCTGAGCCTTCCACACACTTGCAACCTCTGCTCATTGCCCAGTTCCAAAGCTGCTTCCACATTTTCAGGTATTTTTATAGCAACACCCCAATACTCAGTACCAATTTTCTGTCTTAGTCCATTTTGTATTGCTATAAAGGAATTCTGGATGCTGGTTAATTTATAAAGAAAAGAGGTTTATTTACCTCCTGGTTCTGCTGGCTGGAAGGTTCAAGATTGGGCCTCTGGTGAAGGCCTCAGGCTGCTTCCACTCGTGGCGGAAGGTGAAGTGGAATCAGCATGTGCAGAGATCACATGGTGAAAGAGGAAGCGAGAGAGAGAGAGAGGTGCCTGGTCCTTCTTAACAGTCAGCTTTTGCAGCAGTGAATAGAGTGAAAACTCATTCAACCCCGTGGAAGGGCATTAATCTGTTCGTGAGTGATTTGTCTCCATGACTCGAACACCTCTCGTTAGGCCCCAGTTCCAATGTTGGGAATCAGTTTTTAACATACAATTTGGAGAGGACAAACATCCAAACCATAATAGTATTGAACTTCCAGCCTCCAGAATGTGAAAATAAATTTCAACCCTAGAAAACTTAGAAAACTAATACACTGTATGCTTCCACATATATAAAATGTTAGAAATTTTAAACTAATTTGTGTTGACAAAGTGTATCAGTGGTTGCCTTGGGGCAAGAAGGATAGATTACAAAGAGGCATGAGAATCGTTTTGCACTGATGGAGATGTTTAATTATCTTTATTGTTGTGGTGGTCTCATGGGTACACATATATGACAGTTATAGCTCCATAAACTGTGAAGAAAGTGGTTTGTGAGTACAAAAGGTATATACTTTAAAAAATTTTCATGCAGTTTACCATTATAATGTAGATAGATGGGAAAACAGGCTCTTTAAGGCAGAGATTTAACAAGCTTGTTTCCGTACTTCTTGAGGTTGCTATATGTTTGTTCCTATTACTACCACCCACTAATAGTAGTAGTAGTAGTAACAGTAATATGTTTATTACTATTGGTTGTTACTAATTTAAGTCTATTTTAGGTAGTAACAATTAATCCCCACAACACCTTACCTCTGAGATGTCAGTATATTAGTGTCCTTGTTTTACAGAAAAGCTAAAAGAGATTAAGTAATTTTCTCACATTCACACTGCACATAGGAGAGAGAGAGCTGGGATTCAAACCCAGGCTTAATCACCACTGAATTTATTGTGCACTGTTTCATTTTGTTTTGTTTTAAAGAATCAGAATCTACTTGGACTGCAGTAGCACAATCATAGCTCACTGAAACCTTGAACTCCTAAGCTCAAGCAGTCCTCCCACCTCAGCTTCCCAAGTAGCTGGGACTACGGGCATATGCCACCACACCCAGCTATTTATTTATTTATCTAGAAACAAGGACTGGGTCTTTTGCTGAGGCTGGTCTCAAAACTCTTGGCTTCATGTGATCCTCCTGCCTTAGCCTCCCAAGTAGCTGGAATGTCTGTCTGTCATCATTCTTCTTATAGACATGAAACTATATTTTGTAGTATTTGTTGCCATTATTTTATTTTCTTTCTGTTTTCCCTTAATTCGAAGTTGCTGTTCTGATCTATTAGTTGTTTGATTGGAGATGGGTATAAGTAGTTGATATAGTCTCAAACTCTACCTTTAGCTCTCTTTTTTTATCCTGATAAATGAATATCTTTGTTGGTTTTAGGAATCTTGGATTTTTGTTCTTTTTTTCTCAGTTTTTTTTTTTTTTTCTGAGTGTTACTTTACTGTACTCTACCTGCCAGTGTTTTAGATGAGAACTGTAATGGTCATCTGACTCCTTTTCTTCATGAGAAATATATTCCTTTATTTCAGTCTTTAACTATTCTCCTGGAATTAAATACTGCTACCAGATGTGCTTCGTTTCCATCAGTCTTATCTCTAGATGAATACACCATTTAACTGATCTTCCTTTAGGGGTAATAAGTTCATCAGTTAGTGATTCTCCTCCTCAGTCCACTCTTACCTTTTTTTTAAGCTTCTATGAATTGTGGGGTTGTCTCTCGGTTCTGTCTTGTAAAACTTTTTCTCTTGTTACATCTGCCTCTGTAGTTTTGCATGTACTTTCTCTGTCTCTCTTATTTTTATTCTTATTTTTTTCTTTTGCTTGGTCTCATAGGAAACTAAGTTTTAAAAAAAATTTCCTCCTTCAAATCATCTACTAAAATTTTTAGCTTGTGTAATGGTTAATTTCATGTGTCAACTATGCTAGACCATGATACTCAGATATTTGGTCAAATATTAGTCTAGATATTGCTGTGAAGGTATTTTTTAAAGATGTGATTAACATTTAGATTAGCAGACTTTGAGTAAAGCTGATTAGCCTCCATAATGAGAGTGGGCCTCATTTAGTCAGTTGAAGTCATTAAGAAAAAAAGACTCAAGTTTCCAGAGAAAGAAGGAATTCTACCTTTGGACTGCCTTTGGAATCAAGACCACAATGTCAACTTTTCTCTGGGTTTCTAACAAGCTGGCCTGCCCTGTAGATACTGACTTGCTAGTCCCCACAATCATGAGTCAGTTCCTTAAAATAAATCTTTCTCACTGTATATGTACAGCCTATTGATTCTATTTCTCTAGAGAATCTAGAGTAACACAGAATTTGGTACTGAGAGTAATTCTAGAGGAACAGAATTTTAAGGATGAGTTTTATGAATCTGATAAGATATAAAGGCATCAATGACTTTTCAGTAGTGAATAGAGTATTAGTAATTCATAGTGTAATGTGACAGTAGAGATTGCAAAGTGTAGCCATTAGATACTCCTATTCAGACAGTTAGAAGAAGCAAGCTTCTGGGTGCCTGTATTTGATACCTTAGAACATTTTTGAGCTCTCATGAGAACAATGAGATTGACTAGTTACTCCTAATGTAGAGAAGTATGATCTTAGGGATTAAATTTCCCAGCTCAAGTGCCACATAAACAACCCAAAAGTTTATCTTTCTGCCCTGAAAGAAACCCTTATATTCTATAATAACAAAACTAAGATTACTGAAAATCAGATCCCAAATCTCATCCTAAAAATGGCTGAATTACCATGCAAATTGAATGCTCAACCTTTCAGGGTGTCTGCTGTTAAAATGAGGGCATTGACTGAGAAGGCATGGGGTCTTGAAAATTGGAGTGGAGACATATGGGAAGAGCCTTATAAAGCTGGGAACCCCTTGACTTCTGATGAGTTTTCCTTGCCAGTAAAAGCAGCCATGCCACCCCCATCTGAGGAGATTAATGCTACTTTACCTGAGGAAACTTTTATGACCTCCCCTGAGTTTGTTGCCTTGCAAGACATTGCTGATTCTTTTCAAGACTCACAACCACCATCCTTCATTGCTTTTAGACCTATAACTAGATTCAAGTCCTAGCAGGACCTTAAAGGTAAGGTACAAAGTGTGACCCATGGGGAGGTATGTTACAGTACAAAAGTACTACATGATTTTTCCAATTTATACTGACAGAAATCTGGGACATATTTGTCGGGAGGGATTTTAAGGGTGTGAGACAATGGTGGAAGGAACTTAGTGTTTGATCAGGCTAAATTTATTGAAATGGGACCACTAAACAGAGATTCTGGACTTACTGTGTGGCTTAGGGAGTTAGAAAGAGCTCTTTCAGTTTATTTGGTTGGTCGGATTAAATGGGTCAAAAGCTGGCCCAGTTTAAAGGAAGATAAAATGCCAGAACTGCCTTGATATACTATATACTATGAAGGAATGGATCCAAAGGATTAGGGAGACTGGAACATTAGATTGGATTTGTTGTTTAAGACCTGCCCACGCACCCCAGGAGGTCCAGAGGATACACTTTTTCTCGTAACTGTGAGAAATATATTTGTGAGGGGGAGTCCCAGCATCCTTGAAGAGTGCTGTGATTATTCTTCTCTGTAGGTCAGTTATTACAGTAGAAATTGCTGCCACTGAACTGGGAAACCTGAATGCAGTGGGTATAACTGGATCCCAGAGAGATAAGGGCCAAGTGGTGGCACTTGATAGCCAAAGGCAAGGTGAGTGTGGTTACGGTAATGGACAGCAGAGTCAAAGCAGCAATCAGAATAGTCTGACCTGTAGAAACCTATGGTGTTGATTAGTTGATCATAGTGTTCCTAGAAGTGAACTAGATGGGAAGTCTACTAAAGTCTTCCTTGATATGTATAAGCAGAAGAGTTCTAGGTCAAGTGAGCAAAATTCTGACCTGAACCATAGAAACAGAGAAGCACAGCCAGTCAATAATTTCCCAGACTTGAGCCAGTTTGCACACCCAGAACACCTTGAATGAATGGGAGGACCCTGGTACATTGTCAAAAATGTATACTGTTAATCTTTCAGCCTTTCCCAGAGGGACCTTTGGCCTTTTGCCAGGGTGACTGTACATTTGGAAAAAGAAAATAATCAGACTTTCAGAAACTAGTGGACACTGGCTCTGAATGGACAACAATTCCAGGAGACCCAAAACATCACTGTGGTCTACAAGTCAAAGCAGGGGCTTAGGGAGGTCAGGTATTCAATGGAGTTTTAGTTCAAGTTCATTTTACAGTGGACTCATTAGGTCCCTAAACCCATCTTGTGATAATTTTCCAAGCCCTGGAATGTATAATTGGAATAAACATACTCAGCAGCTGATAAAATCCCCACATGGCTTCTCTGACCTGTGGAGAGAGGATTATTATGGCAGGAAAGGGCAAGTGGAAGCCACTAGAACTTATTCTGCCTAGGAAAATAGTAATACCTGAGAAAATAGTAAAAAATAAAAAGCAATACTATGTTCTTGAAGAGACTGCTGATATTAATGCCTCCATCAAGGACTTTAAAGATGAAGTGATGTTGATATCTATCACATCCCAACTCACCTATTTGACTTATACAGAAAAAAAAAAGATGGAGTTTGGAGAATGACAGTGGATTATTGTAAGTGTCCTCAGATGGTGGCTCTAGTTTCAGCTGCTATACTAGATATGGTTTCATTGCCTTAGAAAATTAACACATCCCTTCATACCTGCTATGTAGCTATTGATCTGGGAAATGTTTTTTCCTCTATACCTGTTAATCAAGAACACCAGAAGCAGTTTACTTTCAACTGGCAGGACCAGTAATACACCCTGACTGTCCTACCTGAGGAGTGTATAAACTCTTCAGCCCTATGTTGTATTCCGTTCTCAGGGATCTCAATCACCTTTCTTTTCCACAGGATATTACAGAGGTTTATTACATTGATGACATTGTGCTGATTGGACCTAGTGAACAAGAAGTAGCAAATGCTTTAGTCTTATTTGTCCCCAGAGGGTAGGAAATATATCCAATAAAAATTTAGTGGCCTTCTACTTTAGTGGAATTTCTCGGGGTCCGGTGGTGTGGGGCATGTTGAGATAATCCCTCATAAAGTGAAGGGTAAATTGTATATGGCTCTTTCTACAACCAAAAAAGAGTCACAATGGCTAGTGAGCCTAGGCATTTTGGAGGAGACATTCCTTATTTGGATGTGCTACTCTGGTCCATTTACTAAATGATGTGAAAAGCTTTCTAGCTTTGAGTGGGGCCCAGAACAAGAGAAGGCTCTGATACAGGTTCAGTCTGCCATGCAGGCCTCTCTGCCATGTGGTGGGCTGTATGATTTAGCAGATCCAATGGTGATTGAAGTGTTCATGGCAGATAAGAGTGCTGTTTGGACCTTTGGCAGACCTCTTTAGGTGAGTCACAGTGCAGGGACATAGGATTTTAGAGCAAATTCTTGCCACACTCTGTGGACTCTCCTTTTGAGAAACAGCTTTTGGCCTGCTACTGGGCCTCCGTAGAGAATGCTTAACCATGGGCCACCAAGCCATAAAGTCGGGCATATGCAGCAGCACTCCACCATCAAATGAAAGTGGTAGATACAAGATTGGGTTTGAGCAGATCCTGAAGGTACAAATAAATTACACAAAGAAGCTGCCCAAATGCTCACTGTTCCCACCGCTGCTACATGAGCTGCTCTCTTCAGCCTGTACCTATTGCCTCATGAGGAGTTCCCTATGATCAGCTGATAGAAGAAGAGAAGACTTTGACCTGGTCTACAGAAGGTTCTGCATGATATAAAGGTACCACCTAGAAGAGGAGAGCTACAAAACTACAACCCCTTTTTTGAGACATCTCTGAAGGACAGTGGTGAAGAGAAATACTCCCAGTGGGCATAACATAGGGTAGTGTACTTAGTAGTTCTTTTTGCTTGGAGAAATGGCCAGAGGTATAAATCTATACTGATTCATGGGTATGTTTTATGGCTTAGCTGGAAGGTCAGGGACTTTTAAGGAACATGATTCAAAAAATTGATGACAAAGTGACAAGAAGGTCTGGGGAAGAGGCATGTGAGTAGACCTTGCTAGATGGGCACAAAAATATTTGTATCCCACACGAATGCTCGCCAAAGTTTGATCTCAGCAGAGGAAGACTTTAATAAACAAGTGAATAGAATGACTTGCTGTATAAATATCAGACTATTCCCCCAGCCACCCCTGTCATTGTGTCATTGCCCATAGGTCTCATGAACAAAATGGCCATAGTGGCAGGAATGGAGGTTGTGTATGAGCTCAGCAACATGGACTTCCATTCACCAAGGCTAACCTGGCTACAGCTACTACTGAGTGCTCAATCTGCCAGCAACAGATACCAATACTGACTACCTCATGGACACTGTTCCATGGGATGATCAGCCAGATATCTGATGGCAGGTTGATTACACTGGGACCGCTTCTATCATGGAAAGAGCAGTGCTTTTTTCTTACTAGAATAGACAGTAACTCTGGGTATGGATTTGCCTTCCCTGCACACAGTGCTCCTGCCAATTTACCATCTCTGGACCTACAGAATGCCTTATCCACCATCATGGTATTCCATACAGCATTTCTCTGATCAAGGAATTCACTTTGTAGCAAATACTTTGTGGTAATGGCCTCACTGCCACTGTCTTACCATATTCCTTATCCTCTCAAAGCAGCTGGCTTGATAGAATGGTTGTATGGCCTTTTGAAGACAATTACAGTGAAAGCTAGGTGGCAGTACCTTGCATGGCTGGGGTAATGTTCTCCAGGAGGTTATATATGCCCCAGATCAGCATCCAATATATGATGCTGTTTCTACCATAGCCAGGAGTCAAGAATCAAGGGGGTGGAAATGAGAGTGGGACCAGCAGCCATTACCCATAGTGATCCATTAGCATAATTTTTGCTTTCTGTTCCTGTGGCCTTATGCTCTGCTGGTCTAGGGGTCTTAGTGACTCTCTTCATTAGTGTTGTCTGACACTTAGTGAGATCTTTCTGTCTTCAAAGTTGAGTCTTCCTTGATGGACAACAGAGCATGGAGTCTAGATTTACCTAGGCTGTGGAGTCTAGAAAATTGCTGCATAACATGGAACAAGTTACTTTGTACAGGTTTTTTTATTTGAAAAGCATGAATACAATAGCACCTCCTGCAAAGGTTTGTTTTGGAGTTGACAAGGCGATACATGTAGCGTATTATGCTGCTTGAACCTGGTACGCATGTTTCACTGCATTCTATTACTAATCTCACTTCTGTTTATGGAGCTTTCCTATGATCACTTGAATTATTTCTTTTGTGCAGTGACTTCCATAGTTTGCTTCTGAAATTCCTTTTTTATATTCCTGTTGTATCCTCTGTGTCTTTTAGCATTTTAATAATTATTGTAGGTTTTTTTAATCTTTTTTTTTCCTGAGTTCTGGGAAAAATTTTAAAGCTGGTTTTCTAAATAATATATTTGTTTTTCTGTTCAATTCTTGCTTTAGGAGTTTGAGTTGAATGATTGTGACTTTTATATGAAATCAAGCTTTTATTATTTTAGATTATTTAATTTTCACATGTTCAGTCTCTTCAAAATTAGAAAAATGCTTTTTTTCTACTATGAAGTAATTCATACTGTTTAGATACTATCATAACTACTGCTAACATTGTGATGAAGACTTGCCAGGCTTATTATTATTATATGACATATATCATCATCTATATATATACATATGATGAATACTGTATATACCATGTGTACATATATACATGGTAATATAACATTTATTATACATACATAATAATATTATGTATATTAGTAAACATAGATACATATTATTGTTTTAAATAATAAAATAATGCTCTCTTGAATTTTATTTAAAATACAAATAGGAATTTTTAAGGTGTTATCACCTTTTATAGAAAGGAGAACATTTGTCATGATTGTTTAGAATGGGCTCCCTTTTTGAAATACTGGATATCTTTATATATCTAGCAATTTTTTTTTTGAGACGGAGTCTCACTCATTCTGTTGCCCAGGCTGGAGTACAGTGGCACGGTCTTAGCTCACTGCAGCCTCCACCTCCCTGGTTCAAGCAATTCTCCTGCCTCGGCCTCCTGAGTAGCTAGGATTAGAGATGTGAGCCACTGCAGCTGTCTGTTTTTTCTGTTCACTCATATTTACAACGGAAAGTTTCTGTGTGCTATGTTAGTATTTGAGAAGAGTTCTGCCAGATATTATGTAAGTACCTGTTCAGGTCTTGCCAGCATATTTGCTACATAAGTGGTCCATGTGATTCTGAGTAGCAAGGAGAGGTTATTATTGAGAGAGCTGCATTGCAGAGAAGGGCCTCCTTTGCTCTGTGTGTTTCTGCTCTTAATGTGGGGGTAGGAAGCTCTGGTGGAACCAGAGCTTCAGATGTCTGTGTCAGATAAAGAAACTCCTGGAGCAGTGAAGCTTACTAGGCCAAATAGCTGTTTTTCTCTCTTGTATTTGTTATAACAGTCCATGTTAGATGAGTCCCATATTACTTGGAGAAAGTCCTCTTGGTAGCATCCGTTTGCCACAATATCTTTGCTTTGAATAACATACCCCATCACCAGATGAAGGCTGAGAATGGACATAAAATATTGCTGTCCAGTTTGGGGGACACTGGTGGAATTCCATTAATCCTGGGATTTGTCTGCAGTCAACTATCAGATTTTTTGTTGTTGTTTGTTTGTTTTACCCTGGCCCCTGCTGCTCTGGGTTTGCAGGTTTCACAGATTTGCAGGATAACGTCATTCATTTGCTTCTAAAGAGAGTTTCTCCTCTATTGTGTTCAGTTACAAACTAGAATATACTTCCCTTGACCTAATCTTGCCTGTGCCATTTCTAGCAGAAATTTCCAAAAGTACTCGGATGCTAATGATATCATTCTGTGTTTATTAAAAACTGATCTAAAAAATAAACCTCCCATAATTGTATATTTATTAGATCATACCAATAGTCTTCAGGGAGGAAAGAATTTAAACTCATGGACTCAACCCTTTTGAAAAGAAACTCCTAGGCCAACTTCTGTATTGGTCAAAGAGATATATGGATTTACCTGTGTGAAATGCTTTCGTGAAGTCTGAATGTGATGTATCTCTCACCTTTATCTACCAGATGTTTCTGTTTCTGTAATAGATGATTCAACACGTGTTCCTCTTGGAAAAAGCAAGGACTACATCAATGCTAGTTATATTAGAATAGTCAATTGTGGAGAAGAACATTTTTATATTGCTACTCAAGGACCACTGCTGAGCACCATAGATGACTTTTGGCAAATGGTGCTGGAAAATAATTCTAATATTATTGCCATGATAACCAGAGAGATAGAAGGTGGAGTTATCAAATGCTACCATTACTGGCCCATTTCTCTGAAGAAGCCATTGGAATTGAAACACTTCCGTGTATCCCTGGAGAACTACCAGATACTTAAGTATTTCATCATTCGAATGTTTCAAGTTGTGGAGAAGTCCGTAAGTTTTTAAAAATCAGTATTAGATATATATTTCACCACACAAGCAGATGTCTTAGAAATAGAAGGCAGGAGTAGGATGGTAAATAAACTGATGAAACTTCTTAAAGTAACTTTTTCCTTGCCCCTGGTACCAGAAGCCACCACCATTTCTACTTCTCCTTAATCAGATTCTGGAGAAAAGAAAAAATTGGAAAGGAGAGGTGGGGCAAGGAGAGTGAGTGTTGAAGCTATCTGATTCTGGGTTATACCTGCTTCCGCCAAGTGTGGCAGATATGTGTTGAGTCCTTGAGGTATGCTCATCACTGGGTCAGACACTATCAGTACTTACCGAGTAGTGGAGAGGTTGGTATACTCATTGATAGATACCTCACTTACTGTGTTCAGTGACAATGTCGAGATATGTCTAGGCTACTTTGGGGCTCAGAAGGTAAATACTTAGCTTTACTTGGGGTTTGGGGGAAGGTTTACTGGAGGAGGCGACATCTGTTTGAGAATTATCCAAATGAGAAAGATGGAAGGAGGAAGTAGATGATCAAAATATAAAATAGCATGGGGTATGTACAGAGACAAATGTAAGTAGTTAAGTGTTTCTGGAATGTAAAAGTTCAATGCCAGGGAGTAGCAAAAGATGAGATGAGGCTATCAAAAGTAAGCAGGGGCCAGCTAGAACGTGAAATGTCTTAAATTTCAGCTAAGCAGCATGAACTTTATTATGAAGATAATTGACAGACATTTAAGAATTTTAGTAAGTGATGTGATCAACTAGGGCTGTTGGCATGGGGATGGAAAGCACAGACACAGTGCTTTGCAGATAAAATTGGCAGACTTATATGTGATTTATGACATGATTTATAAGCGACAATGGAGGGGTTGAAAATACATTCAATACAGTAACTACATGTGGCTATTTAAGTTTAAATTTGTTATTTAAATTTATGTAAAATAACAAATTGAGTTCCTCACCTGCGGTAACCATATTTCTAGTGCTTATTAGTCACATGTTGATAGTGGCTACTATATTGCCACTATTTAAGACATTTGCTTCAGTGTAGAAAGTTCTGTTGAGGAGCATTGGTCTAGAATAAGTCAAATTCATGGATTTGTTGGTCTAATAGATTTAGGAAATAGAAAAGGAATGGTTTATAGGAGAAAATAATGGGTTAGCTTGCTCCAGTGGATTCATTTGGCAGGTAGGTGATACATGTGTTAACAGGAGTGAAGGAATTAGGATGAACAGTAAACTTGTAGAGAGTGGTGAGTTCTGGAATCATCACCAAAGAAGTTGATTGGAGCATAATCACCAGGAAAAGGGTTGCTGAGTGATGCTGAGGTTTGACCCATAAATTTGCAATAGCAACAAAATATGTGGCTATGTGTTTTTTTTCCAGCAGTATAAAATTGAGATCCCTGAATACAGGTTACAGGATTGACCCAGGGTGGGATGTTGTCTAGTACATGTGGCAGGAAGCAAAGGATCAAAGGATTAGAGAGTTTGGTACATGAATTCATATAATCAGCCATGAAGTCTAAATTGTCTAGGAATATGAATGGGATCATGGGGCCAGCTAGGGGTAAATTGAGGATGCAAAGGACTAGAAAGCTCCATTTGGTCACATGTTGAAGGGAAGCACAAATGAGATGGTAGCCTAACAGCTTCCGGTCAGAAATTGATATCAGAGTTGTAGAACTGGGAAATTGACACTAGATGTTATAGATGATGGTAAGTCCAAAAAGTGGTCATCATGGTGAGGACTAGAAGAAAAGAATTATTTTGCCCTGCAAGAGAAAAATAAACCTGTTCTGAGGTTTAGTGTCTGTTGGGCTGTGGAAACACTGAATTTGCCCTGGATGATGCTAGAATCTTTGGTAGAGAGGAGAGAATAATCTTCAGCGAATGTGGGGGCTTGACCAGGAGGTTTAGCCACTGGGTTATAGCAATGGGAAGATGAAGCTAAGAGGTATGAAACTCACAAGGAAGAGGGGTTTTTATATAAGGGAAAGGAATAATGAATTGGAAAACAGTAAGCAGCAAGGAGTGTCTTGAATTCTTCCTTTTGCTTTTTTGGGGGTGGAAGACAGATGCAGTCTTAACTCTTAGAGCACTTAGAGTCTAGTAGGGATGGAAGGTACTAACCAAGTCCATTCCAAATGATGTGTGACCTGGAGAATGTACGTCAGGTGGGAGTCACAGAGCAATGATCTGCCTGCAGAGTGGTACTGTGCAGCCTTGGCAAGAAGGTCTGGGGGTGGCCTTTGGGCCAAGGCTCACAAGACTCAGAAGCATGGTGTTCATGTTTGGAGAGTCTGCCTCATCTTTGTCTTCATGCGCTGGGTAAGGAAATCAATGAGGCCCAACTTTGTGTGGATTCCCAGTGGTCAATGCTAGTAGGAGGGATTTAACCCCTGAAACATGTGGTCTGGTGACAGCAGTCCTCAACTTAGTGCCTTCACAAGATTTTCAAGTATTGTTTTTCTTATTTAATTTCAAGTTATTAATGATTCAAACTTGAGTTTTCTATTTGGTATTAAGTTCAAAGAGGTTTTAAATATAACCCTTTCTGCCTACTGCCATTTACAGATCTCAGGTTAGATCTGCCACTGTCAAGTGCTATGTAATACAGAAGTCGTCAATAACCAAAGTGACTTGAGGGTTTCTATATTTATGTTTCTAGATAGAAAATTGTATTAAATAAATCAATGGAGTAATCTGTATTAGCTAGGATTCTCCAGAGAAACGTAACAAACATGATATGTGTATACTTACTGAGTGAGTGAGAGATTAATTTTAAGGAATTAGTTCAAGTGATTGTGGAGAGTTGACAAATCTGCAGGGTGGGACAGTAAGCTGAAGACCCAGGGAAGAATTGCAGTTTGAGTCCAAAAGCAATCTGCTGGTAGAATTCCTTCTTGCTCATGGGAAGTCAGTTTTTGTTCTTTTAAGGCCTTCAGCTGATTAGATGAAGTCAGTCCACTTCATGGAGAATAATCTGCTTTACTAAAATTCTACCAATTTAAATGTTAATCTCATCTTAGAAATACCTTCACAGAAACACAAAATAATATTTGGCCTAATATCTGGGTACAGAGGCTCAGCCAAGTTGACACATAAAATTAACTATCACTCATTTCTGTAGACACTGTGGATTAAAATAGAGCTCTGAGCACTAGCACCTTTATTCAGGAAGCTTAGGAAAAGCAGGTGCACTAGGGAGAAGCAGAGGAGAAGTGAGAAACTCATTCTGGGTTTTTCCATTAAGGTCCTATGTGTGGTAAAACAAGGGCCCTACACTGAGGAAAGGGTCATGATCCCCTCGGATGAGATACAGGTAAATTTAACATGCTTCATCTGACAACCCTGGGAAGAGTTTCATGACTGCACTTCAAGGGGGCTCAGCACAATAGTGGGGCCCACAGTCTACTCACCTGGTCGTTGACTGCCCTGTCCTCATCGCTGGAGGAGATTGGTGCCTCTTGTCAGACACCTACACGTCTTAATTAAATTTCTTATGCCGTTTCTAAACTAAGATAGATTGCCTTTTAGTCTTATTCCCAACATGACAGTTCATCTTTCACTCTAAGTATTTTGAAATCTTGGTTTTCCTGCCCCCTCATGGTACAGAATGATGGTAGATTAGAATTCAAGACACCTGCATTACAGTTACAGCTCTAACCACGTGAGCCTTCTGACCTAACATACATCTCTCAGTCCCCCCATTCTTACACTTGCATCTGTAAAATGGAGGTAAAATGGTGCTTACCTCACATGGTTGCTGTGAGGATTAAAGGAGAGAATTCATGTGAAGCCCCTAGCACAGTACCTGGCACATAGCAAGTGCTTGATTTTGTTACCTGTTAGTACTGGTATTTTTATTACTGTTACTGTGCTCTCCTTTGTAACATGCAGAAAACCTCTATTCCTAGCAACTTCCAGAATTCTTATAAACATCAAAATGAATTTGAGCACATTTTGAAAGCGCTATATAACATCAAGGTAATACCATATAGCCATTATTATTATTATCATTTGAATATTAGAAGTTGGCATGAGGTTTCTAATATAAGAAATCAATAAATATCTTTCTCGCTCTGTTTCTTTTTCTCTAATAGACGGGAACTAGTCGCTCTGTAAAACAGTTGCAGTTCACCAAATGGCCAGACCATGGCACTCCTGCCTCAGCAGATAGCTTCATAAAGTATGTGCGTTATGCAAGGAAGAGTCACCTGACGGGACCAATGGTTGTTCACTGCAGTGCTGGCATAGGCCGGACAGGGGTGTTCCTATGTGCGGATGTCGTGTTCTGTGCCATCGTAAAGAACTGTTCAGTAAGTGTGTGAATCAAGCAAATAAACCAATGCTGTTGGCAAACACACTACATTTAACAGCCTGATCATTTGGGAGACTAATACTTGGTCTTCAGAAGCAACTTAGTAAATCAAAAGCACATGAGCTTTGGATACCTGATTCTCACTGAACTTGCTGCAGGTTCCTGAGGGTGTTTGTGAAGTTTAAAGTATGTAATATAAATAATGGCTTGAGACAGTGTCTGGAACATAATAGATACATAGAAAATGTGAGTTCCATTTCCTTTTCCTTCCTTGTGTCTTTTACATATGGTGTTTAGACTCTTACTAGACAATGTTGATGAAGTATGCCTGTTTTAAATGAATATAAGTAACAAGCACATGAGAATATGGGAAAAAAATATAGGCTTCGGAGTTAATGAGAGGTCCCTGTTTGACTGCCGGTTTCCCACATGCTTTAGATTTTGGTGACTTCGTGTAAATTGCTCATCTTCTCTCATCAAACCTAGTTTTCTCATTTGCAAAATAAATATAATAATGTAATTGAGTTTGAGTCAATAATTAACAATCCTTTTCTTTTTAATTTGGAACCAGCTAAGAGATAGACATAGGAATCAGACGTGATGATTACAATATTTCCTTTGTGATTATTTTTATTCCTAAGTTTTGTTTGTTAAAATAGATTCCATCTGTGTTCTATATTTTTCCTTTTATTTTTAGTTGACATGTAATAATTGTACCTATTTGTGGGGCACAGAGTTATCTATAGATACATGTATATAACGTATAGTAATCAAATCAGGGTAGTTAACATATTCATTACCTCAAACATTTATAATTTGTGTGTGAACACTGCAAATCTCTCCTAGCTTTTTGAATGTATACAATGAATTATAGTTAACTGTATTTGCCCTGCAGTGCTTCAGAACACAAGAGCTCATTCCTCCTATCTAGCTGTTATTTTGTATTTGTTAGCCAACCTCTCCCTATCATCTTTAATACCCGCAGTTCTACTCTCTACTTCCATGAGCTCGATTTTTTAGCTTTCACATATGAATGAGAACATGCAATATTTATCTTTCTGTGCCTGACTTGTTTTGTTTAATATAATGTTCTCTGACTTAGCCATGTTGCTGTGAATGACAGGATGTCACTCTTTTTTTATGGCTGCATAGTACTCCATTTTCCAATCCATTAGCATGGGATTATTTCCATTTGTTTTGGTCCTCTCCACTTTCTTTCAGCAGTGTTTTATGTTTTTTCTCAAATAGGTCTTTTACTTTTTTGGTTAAATTTATCGTAGGTGGTGTTTTATAGCTATTGTAAATAAGATTGCCTTCTTTATTTCCTTTCAGCTAGTTCATTATTGGTGTCTAGAAATACTGCTTTTTGTATGTCGATTTTGTATCCTGCAACTTTACTGAATTGGTTTATTAGTTCTAAAGGTCTTTTGGTAGAGTCATACTCTTGGGCGATATGTGTGTATGTGTGTGTGTGTGTATGTGTGTGTGTATAGTCATGTCTGCAAAGAGGGACAATTTCCTTTTTTCCAATTTGAATGTCTTTTCTTTCTTTCTCTTGACTAATTGCACTAGCTAGGGCATCCAACATTATATTGAATAAGAATGGTAAAAGTAGGCATTCGTGTCTTGTTTTCCAGTTCTTAGAAGAAAGGCTTTAAGCTTTTTCCCCATTCAGTATGATGTTAGCTGTGTGTTTATCACATATGGTCTTTATTGTGTTTACATATGTTCCTTCTATGCCTCATTTGTTGAGAGTTTTTTTTTTTCATCATGAAAGCATGTTGAATTTTATCAAATGCTTCTTCTGCATCTATTAAGATTCTCATATGGTTTTTGTTATTGATTCTGTTGATGTGATGTATCACATTTGTTGATTTGCATATGTCAAATCGTCCTTGCATTCTGGGGATAAATCCCATTTTATTATAGTGCATTATCTTTTTGATGTGTTTTTGCATTTGTTTTGCTAGTATTTTGTTGAGAATATTTTTGCATCTATGTTCATCAGGGATATTGGCTGGAACATTTTTTTCATTGTGTCCTTGCCAGAATTTGGTGTCAGGATGATAATGGTTTCATATAATGAGTTAGGGAGGAGTCCCTCCTCCTTGAATTTTTTGGAATAGTTGCAGTAGGATTAGTACCAGTTCTTTGTACATGTGGTAGAATTTCGCTGTGAATTCATGTGATCCAGGGCTTTTTTTCTGGTTGGTAGGATTTTTATTACTGATTCACTTTTGGAATTCATTATTGGTCTGTTCAGGTTTTCAGTTTCTTCCTGGTTCAATCTTGGGAGGATGTGTGTTTCCAGGAATTTACTCATTTCCTCTAGATTTTCTAATTTTTGTATGTAGAGATATTTATAATAATCTCTGAGGATCTTTTTTATTTCTGTGGGATTAGTTGTAATGTCATCTTTGTCATTTCTGATTGTGCTTAGATTTTCTTTTTTTATTGTTTAGCTAGC
The DNA here is from genome assembly GCA_963573385.1 of Cacajao melanocephalus. Classification (NCBI taxonomy): domain Eukaryota; kingdom Metazoa; phylum Chordata; class Mammalia; order Primates; family Pitheciidae; genus Cacajao; species Cacajao melanocephalus. The sequence continues at coordinate 50,833 of CAUYLG010039985.1, forward strand.
AGTCTATCGATTTTGTTTATTCTTTCAAAAAACAGGCCAGGTGTGGTGGCTCATGCCTGTAATCCTAGCACTTTGGGAGGCCAAGGCAGGTGGATTCCCTGAGGTCAGGAGTTCAAGACCAGCCTGACCAATATGGTGAAACCCTGTCTGTACTAAAAATACAAAAATTAGCCAGATATGGTGGCGTGTGCCTGTAGTTCCAGCTGCTCGGAAGGCCGAGACAGGAGAATTGCTTGAACCCAAGAGGCAGAGGTTGCAGTGAGCTGAGATTGCGCCACTACATTCCAGCCTGGGCAACAGAATGAGACTCTGTCTTAAAAAAAAAAAAGGAGAGATCCAAGATGGCCGATTAACAACAGCTCAGGATTGTAGCTCCCAGTGAAAGCACAGAGAGCGAGTGGATGCCGCAATTTCAGACGAATTTCTGTGGCCCAGGAACTGGGAGATTCCCGGCGGAGGAGCCACACGGGTCGCCAGCGCGACTCTTTTGGCTGGCGCAGCTGTTTTGCCGGCGCCCTGGCACGGTGCAGCGCTTCTCAGTGCGGAGCTTTGAGTCTGGCTCGGCTGGTCCCACCCCCACAAGGAGAACAGCAATTGGAAGCGCTGAGGACCGAGAGTTTCACAGTAAGCACAGCTGAACCCGGGAAGACAAAGCTCTGTGGGGAAGAGGCGTCTGCCAAAGGAAAACTAAGAAACAGAAAAAACTTCATCACCAACAAGCCGGACGTTCACTCAGACCCAATCAGAAAGTCGGCAATTACAAAGACGACAGGTGGATAAATCCACAAAAATGGGAAGAAACCAGTGCAAAAATGCTGAGAACACCCGAAATCAGAATGCCTCTCCTCCAACATGGGATCGCAGCTCCTCATCAGCAAGAGAACAAGGCATGACGGAGAATGAGTGTGATGAACTGACAGAATCAGTCTTCAGAAAGTGGATGATAAGAAACTTCTGTGAGCTAAAAGAACATGTACTAACCCAATGCAAAGAAACTAAGAACCTTGAAAGAAGATTTAAAGAAATGCTAACGAGAATAGACAACTTAGAGAGGAATATAAATGAATTGATGGAGCTGAAAAACACAACACGAGAACTTCGTGAAGCATGCACAAGTTTCAACAGCCAAATTGACCAAGCAGAAGAAAGGATATCAGAGGTCGAAGATGAACTCAATGAAATAAAACGAGAAGGCAAGATTAGAGAAGAAAGGGTAAAAAGGAATGAACGAAGTCTCCAAGAACTCTGGGACTATGTGAAAAGACCTAATCTAAGTTTGATAGGTGTACCTGAATGTGATGAAGAGAATGAATCCAAGCTGGAAAATACTCTTCAGGATATTATCCAGGAAAACTTCCCCAACCTAACAAGACAGGCCAATATTCAAGTCCAGGAAATACAGAGAAAA
>CAUYLG010039986.1:0-139488 GCA_963573385.1 Cacajao melanocephalus
ATGTGCCTTGGGGTTGCTCTTCTTGAGGAATATCTTTGTGGTGTTCTCTGTATTTCCTGAACTTGAATACTGGCCTGCCTTGCTAGGTTGGGGAAGTTTTCCTGGATAATATCCTGAAGAGTATTTTCCAGCTTGGATTCATTCTCTTCATCACATTCAGGTACACCTATCAAACGTAGATTCGGTCTTTTCACATAGTCCCATGTTTCTTGGAGACTTCGTTCATTCCTTTTTACCCTTTTTTCTCTAATCTTTCCTTCTCGTTTTATTTCATTGAGTTCATCTTCAACCTCTGATATCCTTTCTTCTGCTTGGTCAATTGGCTGTTGAGACTTGTGCACGCTTTGCAAAGTTCTCGTATTGTGTTTTTCAGCTCCATCAATTCATTTATGTTCCTCTCTAAGTTGTCCATTCTCATTAGCATTTCATTAAATCTTCTTTCAAGGTTCTTAGTTTCTTTGCATTGGGTTAGTACATGTTCTTTTAGCTCACAGAAGTTTCTTATTATCCACCTTCTGAAGCCTGATTCTGTCGGTTCATCACACTCATTCTCCATCAGGCCTTGTTCTCTTGCTGATAAGGAGCTGCAATCTCTTGTAGGAGGAGAGGCATTCTGATTTTGGGTGTTCTCAGCCTTTTTGCACAGGTTTCTTCCCATTTTTGTGGATTTATCCACCTGTCGTCTTTGTAATTGCCAACTTTCAGATTAGGTCTGAGTGGACGTCTGGCTTGTTGGTGATGAAGTTTTTTCTGTTTCTTAGTTTTCCTTTGGCGGACGCCCCTTCCCCACAGAGCTAGGCCTTCCCAGGTTCAGCTGTGCTTACTGTGAAACTCTCAGTCCTCAGCGTTTCCAATTGCTGTTCTCCTTGTGGGGTTGGGACCAGCCTAGCCCGACTCAAAAGGCACCCAGTCCTGATACTCCGCACTGAGAAGCTCCACGCTGGGGCACCGGCAAAACAGCTGCGCCGGCCAAAAGAGTCATGCTGGTGACCCATGTGGCTCCTCCGCTGGGTAGCTCCCAATTTGTGGGCAACAATTTCATCTGAAATTGCGGTGTCCACTCACTCTCTGCGCTTTCACTGGGAGCTACAATCCTGAGCTGCTGCTAATCGGCAATCTTGGATCTCTCTCCAGCCGGTGATGAAGTTTCTTCTGTGTCTTAGTTTTCCTTTGGCAGACCCCCCTTCCCCACAGAGCTGGACCTTTCTGGGTTCTGCTGTGCTTGCTGTGAAACTCTCAGTCCTCAGCGCTTCCAATTGCTGTTCTCCTTGTGAGGATGGGACCAGCTAAGCCTGACTCAAAGGGCATGCCGTCCCATATACTCCGCACCTAGAAGTGCCACGCCAGGGCACCAGAAAAACAGCCGCGCTAGCCAAAAGAGTCACGCTGGCGACCCGTGTGGCTCCTCCACCGGGAATCTCCCATTCTGTGGGCAACAAAAATTCGTCTGAAAGTGCGGCGTCCACTCGGCCTCTGCGCTTTCACTGGGAGCTACAATCCTGAGCTGCTGCTAATCAGCCATCTTGGATCTCTCTCTCTCCTAAAAATACAGTATTTATAGGATGCTTGGGGGAAAGATATCTGGCTGATTTAAGATTACACCAATGGTATTCTTTGCCTACCAATTTGCAACAAAATCTTTATCGGCCTTAGAAAATATACATAATAAAGTACAGAGAACAACATTTGCTTATTTTTTAAACTTATGGTCTTGGATTGCTTCAGTGCTATCACAATAGATATTAATAATCATTGTATTCACTGTATATTTGAGTTAAATCTATATTAATCCTAGGGCTTATCATAAAATTGTGGGAGGTTTTTGTTTGATTTATTTGAAAGGTGGTTTTTGTTTTTGTTTTGTTTTAGAACTAAACTCCTCATATGACTTTATTTACTAGCTTTAGGTATATTTCTCCTAGAATAACAGAAAGAGTCATGGTAAGGGGATGGGTAGGAGAATCGTGATAGTTTGAATTTCTTAGCTACATGGATTATAGATAAGATATACTTTATGTTATTAGACATTTATTTCTCCCTAGACAATACTGCTGATAGTGGACTATGAGATTGATGAATAGGCCAGGTCCTGTGGCTCATGTCTGTAATCCCAGCACTTTGGGAGGCCAAGGCGGGTGGATCACGAGATCAGGAGTTCAAGACCAGCCTGGCCAACATGATGAAACCCCATCTCTACTAAAAATACAAAAAGTACCCAGGCCTGGTGATGTGCACCTGTGGTCTCAGCTACTTGGGAGGCTGAGGCAGAAGAATCACTTGAACCTGACAGGCAGAGGTTGCAGTGAGCTGAGACCGTGCCATTGCACTCCAGCCTGGGCGACAAAGTGAGACTCTGTCTCAAAAAAAATAAAAATAAAAAAAGAAAGGAAGGAAGGAAAGAAGGAAGGAAGAAAGGAAGGAAGAAAAGATTGATGAATAATATTTGATTAGTCAAATTTCCATCAAATACAGGAAAAGGTTTAAATTGTAACTATAGGTTTAAAATAAGTAGCCGAGTTTATCATTATATGATTTTTTTCCTTTTATCATGAAAATTTTCAAACATAGAGTATTAGAAAAAAGTAGCATAATGATCAGTACATAATCATGAACTAGATTTAATTGTAGGTAATATTTTCCACAATTTTTATCTATCCCTCTTGTTCTTTACTGTGAGGTACATTAAAGCATTCATTTCATTGCTAGATACTTCATTATTTATAAAATATATACAAACCACTCCTTACAAAATTAATGAAATTGATTGTAGGCCTTTTACTTTTTAAATGGGAGAGAACAAATAATTGAAATTACTATGCTCATCTTGTTTTATTGTATTGCAAGAAAAAAGTGGATTTTTTCAAGGATATTTCCTCCCATTTTGCTTTTATTAATAGATTCTAATTCAGTCAACTTTGCATAATATATAATGAAGAAAAAGCCCCTTTTTATTCCATCTGACAGCTTTTGGATTTCATTGCTCAGAGAAAGCTCATCTTCAACAATATGCTGGGACTGTGTGATGCCTTGTTATTTTTTTTCTCCTGTTCTTCAAAGTACAATTTCTTGAACATACCTGCAGTCATGCATTACCAGGCAACCTATTTTATAAATTCTATGATAAATTAAATAAACCTCTCTGTGGGTTATTTTTGATTAACCTGATTTAAAATAAAATGATTTACTAAAGACGTGTGAGGGGGTGGGGGGAATAATATGTACTTCTAAATCAATTATATGCATATTCACTGTCAAACAATTGCATGTAATAGTGTATTAAATGCACTTAACAGTGTAAAAAAAGACTCACTGCAATTGAATTAAAACTTCCAAGCTTGTAATAATGTTTAAAAGCTATAAATATTTAAGTAAAATTTCAGAAATAGAATTTCTATATACGACTTCATGCTAAGGAGATTTTATCACAGGAAGAGGTTCAAGATGTTTAATTTAGGACAGCATTTCTTGTAACTTCAGATTTTAGGGAGGAGCATTTTAGTTCGAATGGTATCATGAGACTCATTTAAGCATATGATTTTACACATCACCATTTTCCTTATCATCTGGAATGTTACTGGACTGAAAATTTGGAGATGCAGTTTTACTTCTCCAGCATATGCAAGAAATAATACAATATGACTCCTTTTTGATTTTAGGAATGTTATACCCACAAAACGTTGAAATTTGTTTTAAGTTAAATCAACAACAAATAAGTTTTGACCAGAGAAAATTAAAGTTTTCTTAGAAAACAAACAAAATTACAGCAAGAAATTATAATCCTAGTAAAAATAAGATGACCCTATAAGACTGTTGTACATGAATATTTTTTTTTAATTTTTTTCAGTTTCATATATATTCTTTAATGAACATGAGAATACAGTTTTAGATTTAATCTGATGGCAGTTTTCTTCACTCTTCTTTACCACCTCCTCCTATTTTCTTCCCCTCTCTTCTGCTGTTCTCTTGCTCTTCATCCCACCTACACAGCTTAGAGTTTAGATTTTGGTGCCCATGCTAAAATGTGAACAGAAGGAGCAGTATAAAGATGAGCTGTAGTAAATCTCCAACACATGCTATTTTGACTTCTTATATCATCTCAATTGACAAAGACAACATTGCCGACTGTCCTTGACTTATGATGGGGTTATGTCCAATAAACTCATGGTAAGTTGGAAATATTGTCAGTCAAAAAGGCATTAAATATATCTAAGCTACCCAACATCATAGCCTAGTCTATCTTAAACATGCTCAGAATACTTCCATAGCCTGCAGTTGGGCAAAATCATCTCACACAAAGCCTATAATAAAGTGTTAAATATCTCATATAATTTACTGAATACTGTACTGAAAGTGAAAAACAGAATGGTTTTATGGGTACTCAAATACAATTGCTCCTGAATATGTATTGCTTTTACACCCTTGTGAAGTCAAAAAGTCATAAGTCGGTGACTGTACTCAGTTAAAAAATCGTGGTTTCTGATCAAGCTGATTTTTCTTTAGCAGCTTGAATTGTGATGTCAAAGCAAATGTAAGCTTTTTGAACAAATTTTTGTACTTCAATACAATCAAAAAGTTGCACCGTTGCACCTTAAAAGCAGTTTTTTAATAAAAAGAATTTTAACCTTATAGTCTTCTTATAACATTGGAAAATACAGGCACTGAATTTATTTTCTGTAGTGGACAAATATCTTTTCTTAATAGTTAACTTATTTTATCTACCTCAAAATATAAGTTAAAAAAATAAAAGCAAGAAATGTGGGCTAAAACAATATTTCAGGAGGTCACAAACCCCAGATAAAATATATGTCTTTAAAATATTCACATAAGATTCAGACATATGATTATACAACTTTGTCATTTTACCTTATACATCTGATTATGTTTAGGACAATAAAGAAAAATACTTTCAAATATATTATTTTCATGACAGAAATGAGTTTGAACAAGATATTTCAAAAGGTAAATATTGAAAAAAATTACTGCAATGCATTTTGACACCTAAAATAGGATTCTGATAAAATAATTACAATTTTATTCTTTTCAGTGCAATTAAGAGAATACCCAGCACAGCCCATTTCTAAGGAAAGAACAAGTTAAGTATAACTTAAAACAAAGTTGACTTTTTGTAAAGTTGATCTTTACACTTTCAAAACAGCACTCAATAATTCTGCCAGAGACATTGTCTACAAATAAAAACTTGTCGTATGTGATGGGTTTGACTGACAGGTTGGATCAAGTTGAGGTGGGAGATTGGGGTGGACAAAAGAGAGGAAACAGGTTATGCCATCCACTCAAGTCAGTCAAATAACCTGATTGTTCTTTCAACTGCCTTCCTCTGTCAGTGACTGTTCAGGTCAGTCAAAATAGTGAAACTAGTTTTTGCATGTATGCAGAGATTTATTTTATGAACACTATTACCTCACCCTTGTTACTACAGACATAACAAATATTTACGTCCACATGTTGAAAACTATACACAATATTGCAAATGTTTATGGGTACAGAAGTATGTAGAAGAGAAACCATGCTGAACTTTAAGCCAACATTGTAATTTCCTAATATTTGACTTACTATTTGACAGAGACTGAACTAATTGGTCAAGCATAAGCTAAGATGCTTCTTTACAGAAACATTCAGCAATATTTTTCTGGATGATGGTATCCAAACTAGTGATGTATACAGAAATTTTATTTTTATTTTTGTTTCTTTTTTGAGGCAGAGTTTTGCTCTGTCACCCAGGCTGGAGAACAGTGGCATGATCACAGCTTAATGCAGCCTGGAACTCCTGGGCTCAAGGGATCCTCCACCTCAGCCTTTGGAGTAGCTGGGACCACAGGTACACACCACCACACACAGCTAATTTTTCTGTTTATTATAGGAGTTTTACAGAGTTTTCATTAAATAGCTCGGAAAGCAGATCCGATATTACATACACACACACACACGCACATACACACACACACGTTTTTTTAATTTAAAAAATTACTTCTCCAACTTTCTAATGCAGTTGTTTTCTTCTTGTAAATTTGTTTAAGTTCCTTGTTGAACAGTGAGAACATATGGGCACAGGAAGGGGAACATCACACACCGGGGCCCGTCGGAGGGGGAGTGGGAGGAAGGGGAGGAATAGCATTAGGAGAAATACCTAATGTAGATGACAGGTTGATGGATGCAGCAAAGCACTGTGACACATGTTTACCCATGTAACAAACCTGCACATTCTGCACACGTATCACAGAACTTAAGTATAATAATTTAAAAAAAAACTTGCAAGATTAAAAAGAAAATCTTAAAAAATCTAGAAACACTAAACTGAGTCAATAACAGATGCAATTACGTCTGATCTCTTGAAGTTACTCTGCTGAAATGCTCAAGTCCAGATTAACCTCATCAATCTAAATGGATTAGCTTAATTCATTTAAACTTAGAAATAGTTGAACTACTCATTTTTAGGTCTCATGCAATTTACCTACATGACTCAACATCAAATCTGTCTGCTAGGTTCATTTGGCATGTTTTGTCGCTAAGATATCTGCAAAACCAATGAAATCAATCTCTTAGAAGCTTTTTTCACATTTAAGAACTGCTTTTAATTTCTTAGCCTTTGACAAGGTTTTGGTTATGTACTTCTCACTAATGACAGCTAATGATATGGAGGCAGCTATTGGTTATTGAGAGGGAGATGGGATTCAATACTAATCAATGTTATATAGCCATATATAGTTTTGAGATTATTTTGTGTACATTGCCTAATTTTATCTTCAGAAACATCCCCAGAGTATTATCACTACTATTACTATACTCCCCAGAGTATTAATACTATACTATTAATAACAATGTACTATAATGCTAACAGTATTTTTACACTATTGAACAGATAAATCAATGGAGGCTTAAGGACATTAAAAGAGGGTCCAAATTTTGCAGGGCACAGTGGCTTATGCCTGTAATCCCAGCACTTTGGGAGACTGAAGCAGGTGGATTACCTGAGGTCAGGAGTTTGAGACCTGCCTGGCCAACATGGCGAGAATAAGAATACAATGATTCTTTTATTCTACTAAAAATCCAAAAAGATTAGCCAGGCGTGGTGGTGGGCTCCTGTAATCCCAGCTACTTGGGAGGTCAAGGCAGGAGAATCCCTTGCACCCAAGAGATGGACGTTGCAGTGAGCTGAGATTGTACCACTTCACTCCAGCCTAGGCAGCCGAATAAGACTCTGTCCAAAATAACAATAATAGTAATCATGGACCAAATTGGCCTAGCTCATGGTAACAGGATAGGCAGGGGAGGCCAGTGCTTGCTGCAGTCTGGGGCACTGCCATACACGCCCTGTGTTGCCAGTTTTTGTTCCTTCTAGGTGATGTTTATTTCAATCAGTTGAAACCAAGAGGTTATTATTTTCCCTAACAATTTATTATGGAGATTCCCTCCGTGAAGAAAGATCAAGTTTTTACTCCAAAGAGACTGTAAAATAATAAAAATTGTTTAACCTTCTTTGTCTTAGGCTTAATGGTGAAAGTATAAGTTAAAGTAAAATTTCACTTTATCTGGTGAATAAAAAGCTTGAGCTGTATTAACTGATTTTCCCTTAGAATTGGAAAATATATCTTTTGGTTCTGTCCAATAACTCTAGGGTTCTTACTTGAATCAATCATGCTAGATAGCGTGTGTGTGTGTGTGTGTGTGTGTGTGTGAGAGAGAGAGAGAGAGAGAGAGAGAGAGATTGAGAATCTCACTCTGTCACCCAGGCTGGAGTGCAGTGGCATAAGCTTATCTCACTGTAGCCTGGATTTCCTATACTCAATCAATCCTCCCACCTCAGCCTCCGGAGTAGCTAGGACTAAAGGCATGCACCACCACATCCCGCTAATTTTGTTTATTTTTTATACAGACAGGGCCTCACTATGTTGCTCAGATTTGTCTTTAACTCGAGAGCTCAAGGGATCCTCCTCCCTTGGCCTCCCAAAGTGCTGGGATTACAGACAAGAGCCACCATGCCTGGCCTACATAGGTTTTTTTTTTTTTTTTTTAAATACAAGGACAACAACAATAATATAAACAGAAGTTATTCTACAAGTATTAACCTAGATTTCTTTGAAGGTAAAAGTGAATGCATTAAGGTGTGCAAAGGGCAATGTGGGAAAAACAATTAGTATATATTTGTTAGAATTGGATATATGTATTTGTATCATATGGAATCATTTTTAGGGCATGTTAATTTTATATTAGTTTACTCTTCTATAGAATCATTCAAGCAAATCTTAAAGTATTTATCTGAAAACTGTTTTTTGTTTCAAATTTCCTTAACGAAAATACTGTAATGTTGGCTTTCACAAAAAATTTACAGAAACTAAAGTTTCTGTAAAAACACAGGTACTTACTAAATTGAGAAAAGCTTTGAACACTTGATGGTAAATAATATTGCAAACAAGATCCTGGTTTTCCTTAACATTAGATTTTTTAAATGTAAAATTAGTCTTTGATTATCTTTGTAATGAAAATCATTAACTTGGCCTTTAGTGTATCTAGATTTTGATTTCACATGTTGTTTTTAGCATGTTTCTAAAATATTAACTTCGTATCCAAATTGATTTTTAGTTAATAAAAGAAAATAATTTGTGTGATTGAACATGAGCTTGGAAAGTTAGTAAAGAGAAAAATGTTGCTTTATTTAGAATTGGGATCTATTTTCTCACTAGTTAAGAATCATTCTGGGCCTATGCAGTGGCTCACACTTGTAATCCCAGCCCTTTGGGAGGCCGAGGTGGGCGGACTATTTGAGACCAGAAGTTCAAGACCAGTCTGGCCATGGTGAAATCTCATCTTTACAAAAAATACAAAAATTAACCAGTTGTGGTGGCATGCCTCTGTAATCCCAACTACTCTGGAGGCTGAGGCACAAGAATCGTTTGAACCCGGGAGGCAGAGGTTGCAGTGAGCAGAGATCGCACCCCTGCACTCTAGCCTGGGCGAGAGTGAGTGAGACTCTGTCTCAAAAAAAAAAAAAAAAAAGATTCTTTTCAGTAAGATCACATAATTAATTTTTTGATATTAAAGACACTAAGGTAAAATAAAAGACTCACATTCTCTTAAAAACTGGGGAAAGATACACACTTAGGGGCACCTGATAAAATCTCTTTATTTTTTATTGGGTGCTTTAATGATATGCCTTACTTTATTGTTTGAGTTTTTAAAACATCACCTCCTACTTTACTAAGAAAATAGAGGTGGCCATGCTGGAATATTTTTTCACCTGTAAGTTCTTAATATATATTATTATTATTATTTCTCCTTGAAATCTCAGGACAGACTTGTCTCTGCTCTTTTTCCCCACCTAAAATCCCAAATTGGTGTTTCTATTTCTCATCCCATTCGCCTTATCTGCAGTGTTATTTTGTCGTTTACGTCTCTTTCGTAACTCTATTTGTTTGCCTTATCTGGAGTGTTATTTTGTCATTTACGTCTCTTTCGTAACTCTATTTGTTTTCTCTCCATGGATTCTTTGTCTCTGCTCACAATCTTTTATCAGAAAAAAAGTAGATTATTCCAGTCTTTTAACTTTTTAGAATCTAGTCTCTGTCCTTGAGGCTCTACTGAAGCCATTCTCTCCAAAGTCTTTAATATTTTACGGAGTTCTTGTTTTCTGTAGCTTTCAAATTATTGCCTATCCTGTCATCTTTGGATAATTTTCTTTCTTTGAATTGAATAATATTATACACTCTAGGTTCTCTTCCTATCATCAGCTTTGCTGTATAGTTTCTTCTTGCCAAAATTAAATTTCTTTTGATTACCATTTATTGCATACCTGCTATGAGTTGATAACTTTTAATGAAACTGAGGATACAAAAGTGACTACGAAAATGTCCTGCTATTATAAAGTTGCATGCTGGTTGAAAGAGAAATAAAATAAATTAGAAAACATAAATAATAGAATTTAAGTTGGTGGTTAAATTGATTCTGTGGGAAAATATTATAAATCAATGGAGTAAGTGGACAGAGAGAGCTGTTTAGCTGGCGTTGTCAGGAATATCCTTTCTTGGTGAGTGGCATTTAAATGGAGACACTTTTGGCCTCTCTTAGAGGGTGTTCTACAAGTCCTCAGTAGAGAAACTATTGGAAACTAACAGAACCAGTGGAAAGGGCCAGAGACAACAATGGTGAATCCAATAAAAATGGTTTCTGTGATTTGTAGGAGAATGGTTTTGGAAAATGGGAAATGAAAAGGTGGAGACAATGCATTAATGATTTCTAAAAGCTGGGTCTGATATACTAGAGATATGAGACTTTAAAAAAGGGGATATTGTGACACATTTATATGCTATGGAAATTACCCAGGATTGAAGGAGACACTGCCTGTGCAGAAAGGGATGGTAATTGTTAGAGTATACTCCAGCAGTGTTGATGGTCTTGGTTTTTCTGTTGGTTGTTTTTATCGCTAATGTGATGGTGATTGTCTAGCTTGCACTTTGGTAAGTTATATATATGCCTATGTCTTTCAATCGATTAAAAATCAAAATATCTCTTATTCTTCTTTGTCCTGCCCATGATTACCTTTTCCAGCATCTAGTGCAATGCTCAATAGTGTCTGTAGATTTTTGTTGCCTTGTCATTTTCAAAATGTTTCTGGGTTTATGCCTCAAATGATGTATCATTTCATTTAATGTAGTAATGGCCTTTAAATTACCAACACCAGTTGCATCTGATGCATACTGAACAGCTTTAAGTCCAAGTTATTGTGTATGAGACTAGTGCTTACAATTTAAGCAGGTGGAATACATTTCCTCTACTTAGATGGAAAAACTAAAGGGGAAAAATGCCTACAACCAAGTCACGTAATAGTTTTTAACCTAAATTTCTGGTCAATTTTCAGCTCTGCCTAGCTAATCTGATTGATTGTTGCCCCATCAACTAATATGTTTGAAAATTCAAAGTCAGTAATACCATGAACAATTCAGTAATATCAATAAGGCAAAGCCTATTTGTATTTTTTTAGAATGTGATTAAAATGATGCAAAAGAAATAATCCTTGCCCTTTTTTTATCTTCAGTAGTTCTATGGTTTACAGGTAGCATATCTGAAGCTGTTAAGCGTTTGTAAAGCCAGTGTGGATTACAAGAATACACTATTAGGCCCTGGTGACAGGGGACAAAAGCAACATCTGCTTCCTTGGCTTTCTGTGTTACAGGAGAGAAACCCTGCCCATCACTATATGCAAAATCACTATATTACCCAGTGCATGGAATACTCATATTAGGATCTGGAAGTTAGTGGGGATTTAACCGTATTTCAAATTTTAGTATAATGCTAGTATGATACTTTTATATCAGTATCCCATGTTAACTGTATATGCACTTTATTATTTTAATATTTAATATTTGAAACCAAGTCTTCTGTGTTTATGTAAATTTTTATATTTTACATTCATATAAACTGATGTTTAAATCAAATTTAGAAAAGAAAATTTGAGCTATTAATTTTATTAATTACCTTATGCCTGTTTTTCTCTCAGGAAAACAATACTTAAATGAAACTGAAATTTGTTTGCTTCTATGTCTATATGAAAGACAAAATATCCACTAGAGAATCCACACAGCATATAAATATATATGTTAATATTTGCACAACTTAAAAAATATGCATACTGTATTTGTATTTGTTTTTTTAAAAAATAAAAACGTTGGGATTTATAAATATTCCTGAAGAAATTCGTTGTATTTCCTAGCCAAATTAGTTCTGAGTTTGGCATTTGCTCTCTATAGTCTAACCAGAGAGTGGACCATTAGTTTTCCTAGAGCTTTGGGACTTTGGGTTTTTGCCTTCGGAAATTAAATATGTAATATTGCTTTGTCTGGACTGGCTTAGGACAGGATCCTCCCTTCAAAACTGGGCAATGTCAAAATTCATAGAAGAGCAACAGCTCATATTGTCTATTGAAGTCAAATCTGATTCTTCCCCCTCCCATCTCCCCACACCTGCCCTTGGGATTGTGACATCATTACCATCTCAAGAACCCCTTGGGTTGTTTTTCCTGTTAAAATGAAGTGAGATTAGGGTTCTAGGAGAGAGCAGTCAAATATTTGAGCACTAATCATGCCTGGATGTCTTTTATTACTTTTCAGGCAGTGGAATTCTTTTGGCTTCAAGAATTACACCACAGTCGTTTAATGTAAATGTGGACAGAAAAGAATGCAATTAGGTGAATCACACAGAAAATCTGCTTTTTTACAGCAATCCTTGAAATGAAAGATGTGTATATTAGAAGGTTATCTGTCATATGAAAGGGACATTTATCCCCCAAGGAGAGAAGGAAATTACTTAAAAGAAATAAGGTTTTATTAATATTTTTCAATTAAATGTTGCACTTTCTTTATCCTTTTTTCCTTTGTAATTTTCATGTTGACCTATGTAAGTGCTTTGTCCATGTAGCATTCACTTTTTCTTGGCAAGTCATCAGATGGAGCAAGTTTATTGAAAAAGAAACAGAATTAAAAATTCAATGATAAAAATTCAAATAGTGTCTGTTTAGAGCTTATCTTCTTAATGTTAGGGCTTTCGTGGTTATTGGTTGGGGACTTTTGGGATTGTTTCCTGATGCTCAGGTGGGTGATACCAATATCAAGGGAAGTAATGGTGTTACTTTAATTCCAGGGATTTTTGATGATTGCATCATGTTTAAGCATTGTGTATGTATATATATCTTTCATTTTAGCATACAAAAGTGTTGCATTTTTGTGACTGAATTATTTGAATTAGAAAAGCTCAATCATACAAAATGAAAGGTGCTGTTTTTATACCTTCTCCCAAAACATGACTAATGGAAAAACAATGACTTTTTGTTATATTTTGGTAAATTTTATAATCTATGGTGATAAACAATATTCAATGACCTTTATATTTGGGAGAATATTATACATACATTTATGACTAATCATGCAAGGCAGAATAACCTTCAACACTGTTGCTCTTAAACCTATAAAACAAATAATTGCTACCTGACCTGTAAGATTTCATCCAGCTCTAAAATTTTATGCATTCTATAACATGAGGGGAAAACAATAGAATTTACTTAATCATAAAATATGAATGTGAACGTATTATACCTTTATACATTCCTTTTTAATGAAGTACTCAAAATTGTGATACTATATATCAGAAAAATAATAAATTCAACTATACATTAAAGAGAAAGTCTCCAAGATTTTAGAATACTTACCTAAAAATATTTCTACCATGCTTTCTGCCAAAAATGAAATGTAATTCAAAAGCATCCATTGGAATAATTAAACTTCTTTCTGCCGGAATAATCTGGTATTAGCATTTCATGCCTTTTTAAAAATAGATTTTATTTTTTAGATGAATTTGAGTTTTACACTGAAATTGAACAGGTACAGAGATTTCCCATGTACTCCTCCTTCTAGACATACTTAGGCCCCCCTCACGATCAACATCCCACACTGACGTGGTACATTTGTTATAATTGATGCACTTATATTGACACATCATTTTTACCAGAGTCCATAGTTGATGTTAGGGTGTTGACTAAAAGAGTCAATCTCTGTAAAATATTTGAAGAGATTTATTCTGAGACAAATATGAGTGACCAATAGACTGTGACACAACCCACAGGGGACCCTGAGAACATGTGCCAAAAGTGGTCAGGGCAAAATCTAGTTTCATACATTTTAGGGTAAAGTGAGATATTAATCAAATACCTGTAAGATGTACATTGGCAGTTGGGTCTGGAAAGTTGGAACAACTTAAAAATTTTCTAATTGGCAACTGGCTGAAAGCGTTAAGTTATTATCTAGAGACCTGGAATGAGTGGAAAGGAATGCCTGGGTTAGGATGATAAGATGATAAGGGTTGTAGAGACCAGAGTTTTATCATGTAGATGAACCCTCCAGGTAGCAGGCTTCACAGAGGGTAGACTGTAAATGTTCCTCATCAGACTTAAAATCTGTGCTGATGTTCATGTTGGTCAGCTTTTCCTGAAATCCAAAAGAGAGGAGCATATGATGAGGCATGTTCAACTGTCCCTTTCCATCATGGCCTGAACCATTTCAGGTTAACTTTGAAATGCCCTGGCCAAGAGAAGGGGTTCATTCCGATGGTTGGGGTCCTTAAAATTTTATTTTTAGTTTATATGGGTACACTCTTGGTTGGTAGACATTCTATGGATTTGGACAAATGCATAATGACATGACATATATTTACTATTCTGATATTTAACAGAATAGTTCCACTGTCCTAAAAATTCTCTGTGCTCCATCTATTATCCATTCCTTCCCACTAACCCTTACCCCCTGCAAACCACTGATCTTTTTACTGTCTCCATAGTTTTATCTTTTCCACAGTGTCTGACAGTATGGAAGCATACAGTATGTAGCCTTTACATATTGACATTTTTCACTTTGTATTATGCATTTAAGTTTCTTCCGTGTTTCATTGTGGCTTGATAACCATGTTTTAGAGACAAAGTATTGCTTTGTTGTCTAGATTTCCTAGGCTGGAATGCAGTGGTGCAATCACAGGTCACTGCAGCTTCAACCTCCTGGGCTCAAGCGATCCTCCCACTCCAGCCCCTGGAGTAACTGGGACTACAGGCACATGTCATCATGCTCAGTATTTTTTAAATTTTGTGTAATGTTGTTGTCTTACTATGTTGGCCAAGCTGGTCTCAAATTCCTGGCCTCAAGTGATTCTCCTGCCTCAGA
This sequence comes from Cacajao melanocephalus, assembly GCA_963573385.1. Lineage (NCBI taxonomy): Eukaryota > Metazoa > Chordata > Mammalia > Primates > Pitheciidae > Cacajao > Cacajao melanocephalus. The sequence continues at coordinate 14,715 of CAUYLG010039986.1, forward strand.
CTCCCAAATTGCTGGGCTTACAGGTATGAGCCATCATGCTTGGCCACTTGACCTTTATTTTTCTTTTTTTTTCATTTTTTCTTTTTTATTTTTGAGACAGTGTCTTGTTCTGTCATCCAAGGTGAATGGCAGTGGTGTGATCACACCTCACTGCAGTCTCAACTTCCGGGCCTCAGGCAGTCCTCCCATCTCAGCCTGCTGAGTAGCTGGGACCATACATGTGCACCACCACATCTAGCTAATTTTTTTTTTCTTTTCTTTCTTTCTTTTTTTTTTGGTGGTGATAAGGTCTCACTATCTTGCCCAAGCTGGTCTTGAACTCCTGGGCTCCAATGATCCTCCTACTTGGGCTTCACAAAATGTTGAGATTACAGGCATGAGCTACTGCACCTGGTGATAGCCCTTTTTTAAATACTGAATAATATTTCACTGGCTGTACACAAGTCTATATAGTCTATCTACCCAGTCATCTATTGACATGTTAGTTGCTTCCTAGTTTTGGCCTATGATGAATAAAGCTGCTATAAACATCTGTATGCAGTTTTTGTTGCTGCTTTTCGGCTCTTTTAGATAATTTCCTGCATTGGGTCATAAACGTATGTTTAGTTTTGAAAGGGACTGCTAGCCTGCCTTTCCAAGTGTCTGTTCCATTTTGTCTTCTCACCAAAGGTAAATGAGCATTCCTGTTGATCCACATCCTTGCCAGCATTTGGTATTGTCATTGTTCTGTATTTTGCCCAGTATAATAGATGTGTAGTGGTATCTCATTGTTTTAATTTGTGTTTACCTGATGACATACTGTGTGGAGCATTTTTTCATATGCTTATTTGCCAAGTACACATCTTCTTTGGTAAGATGCCTGTGAAAATCTCTGACCCACTTTTTAATCAGATTGTTTTCTTATTGTTGAGTATTTAGAGTTTTTTATATACTTGTGTAACAGTCCTGTATCAAGTATGTATCTTACAAGTATTTTCTCTCAGCCCACATTTGTCTATTCATTCTCTAGACAGCATCTTTCATGTAGCAGATAGGTTTTATTTTAATGAAGTCCATTTTATCAGTTATTTATTTCCTGCATCATGCCTTTAGTGCTGTATCTAAAAAGTCATTGACAAATGAAGCTTTATCCAGATTTTCTCTCATGCCATTTTCTAGAAGTTTTATGGTTTTATGTTTCACATTTAGGTCTGTAATTAATTTTGAAGTAACTTTTCTGAAGGGTATCCAGTCTTAGGATTCCATCCCTTTTTGATACCACTTAGCCCTGAAAATAAAGTCTATTTCATTATTAGTGTTTTCCATTTTGTAAACTTGATTGAGAAGCCTTATGGTTTAAAATTTTCTTAATAGTTTTCTATTAAAGTAGATTTGAATGAAAAAATATTTCCGAGGAACATTTATATTTCTAAATATTTGTTTTAATATAACTTCAACTATATTTTTAATCTAATTTTCTTTTTGAGAAACAGATTTCATTTAGTAGGCTAAAGTTACTTTTCTAAGACTATGGTAATATTTAATTTTTTTATAAACATAACTAGTACAGGTTTGGGCCTTTTAGGCAAACAGGCCACCTTGGTCCTCAGCACGTACTTTCTCCCAGTGTATATGCAGTATCTGCTACATACAATGCAAAGGTATCATAGTGACATAGATGTTTACATAGGAGCAATTCTGTTTTCTCCTCTACTTGCAGATAGAGGAGGTGGCTGATATCTTGAGCAATTTCATTCTTTTCCTTGTATATCTAAAAATGCACAATCATCCCTTGGTTCCAGGACCCCCCGCAGGAACACCAAAATCTGCAGATGCTCAAGTCCTGCAGTCAGCCCTGTGGAATCCACAGACACAAAAAGTCAGTCCCCCATGTTCTTGGGTTCCTCATCCCTCGAATAGTGTATTTTTGACCCGCTGTCAGCAGAATCCAATGATGTGGAACCCATGGATATGAAGAGCCAACTGTAGAGTCATTTGATTAAATTTATACTTCTTTACTGCCTTTCACAAATGTTGATATTTCTGCTGAAAAGAATCTGCTAATCTTTACCCAGACAGAACCGAGAAAATGAGAGTTGAATGGACATGTTTAGGGAAACTGTACAATCTAACTTTATAAAGCAGCCCAAGTGTCACACGACATGGAAAACATGCAAACCAAAATGAACACCAGACTTCAGTAATTTTAAATTTTAGCTACAAGTGTATTCATAACTCACTTTCTGATTTTTTTTTTCTGATGATTAGCTGAAAGGTCAGGGACGATTGGCAGGTATAACAGTTCAAATAGAAGTATTTCACAAACTCCCTGTAAGCCTCTCTTGATAAACAGTTTTGATGAGTGAGTAAAGTGCTTTATACAGAAATCTCTGTACTTTTACATATTCGATTATTTGTGCAGCCAGTGACATATTGTAGACATATACATTGACTGAACTTATTACTGGTTGCCAAGATAGTAATAGCAAAATCTCAAAGGCTGCGTGACAGGAATTATTCAAATAGTTCTATATACTTATAAATCAGGGTTTATACAATATCCTTTAGTCTGATGAGAGTAGAAACACTTGCGAAAATTACACATTTTTTTGAATGGTCAAAAATAATCTTATCTTTCTACTTGTAATTTTGACTCAAACTATAAACTACACAAATAAAAAAGTAAAATAATTATGGTAAGTAGTCAAATTTTATTTTAGTTTTCTTGTTTCATTCAAATTCAGTTTGTGCTCCTAATAATAATGCTATTGTCAATAAAACTTTACACTTTAAGTGCCTTTTCACAGTTTTCCTGTCTGATAAGAATGGTACTGATAAATAAAAAACAATATGCACTATCTATTTTACTTTCATAGACTAGAGATAAATCATTAGGAACCACAACATGCAGAGGAGAAAATTTGGGTGCAGACAAGTTAAGTCAGGTGGCAGATTCACACTGGAAATAAATAGTGGCTATGCTCGTATAAAAACATCAATTTTCTGACCTCTAATTTAGGGCTTTCCCACCACTACAGTATGATTAATCAATACCAGGAAGCAAACTAAGTATCAAGAAAAGATCATCCGTTTGTATCAGTCTTTCCTTTATGTGGTTGGAATCTAAAATACCAAGTGCATGAGGAATCAAAAGTTGGAAGCTTTGACTATTTGTGAATAATCTTTTTTTATTATTAAGAGGTTTGATGATAAACACAGACATTTACTAGACCTAAATTGTGAAAAACTTTGTAGACATTTTGCTAACATGTGGAAAATAAGCTCTCTCTTTTAGCAACTTACTTTGATTTTCTTTTATTTTTATGCTGCTAAGAAAGCACTCAGATACATGCTGAAATATGTATTGCCTTATGGATTGCAGTTGGCAGGGACTGTTAGTGTTAAAGATTCACACATTTCAAGTAAGATTGGATACATTTATATTTGTGTCAGGAAGAAAAAAATAATAGAATTTAAGAATTTAAAATGTAACCAAAAGGCAGAATCATGGCTTTTGGCTGAAGAGATTAGCAGCATTCCTCTCTGTTCCCTTTTTTCTGAAGCTTAGTTTTCTAGCTAAGTTTTGGCAAACAAAATTCTTTTTCGTGGCATGTATTCTACTTTAACGTCTTCCACTGAAAAGAAAAGATAATGATATAAATAAAGCAGTCTAAGGTATAGGAAGGTATTTAAGAAAGAAGCAAACATTTGCTAGATGTTGTTGTTATCCAAAATATATTCTCTTTTGCAGTTTACTGAAATAATTTTTTCAGTGTGTGGGAATTTCCTTTGCATCCAGCTTTACTAAAGAGATGACATCACACCAACAGTGACACGACTTGTTTACAAGAGGGTAGTATAAACAGCAAATGTTCTTCCTTAAAACAGATTTCTTGTTGAACTTCAACAGAGAAAGGAGCATAAATGTACAAGGAAGAACAGAGATAGTCTTTAACGTGTAGGGTAAAATGTAAGGTAGAGGAGAGAGCAGCTGATGATGTCTTTATGTGTTTGCTACCTTTTTTTTTATTAGCAAGTCTACTGCCTTCCTTTCTGTATCTAATAAAGAGTCTTGAATTTGTACATTATCTTTATATTAATATATAATGGCCTATCATACTGTGTCTTAATAGTTTAATATCTTCCCTGGTTTGCATGAATTAAATGAGAGGTAGCATCAGAAAAGGAGAGAGAGAGAGAGAGTGAATGTGTGTGTGTGTGTGTGTGTGTGTATGCATGTGTGGGTGTGTAGGTGTTTTGTGTCAGAGAGAGAGAGAGAAAAGAGAGACAATGGAAATGAGAATAAATATCTTCTCCAACCTATCTTAGCCAGCTTTCTGGTCTAGGATGTTGTGACAGTCACTCACGAAAGGAACATTAGTTATAGCAAAGCCTTATCCATCTTTTTCAACTGTGTTAACTATCTTTTTCCTACAAATCTTAGTAGTTTGCACAACACATCTCAGATTGTACTTGACCATATTGCCAAATAATAATTTCCTTCTTGTGTGAGAAACATTGTTTAAGACTAAATAAAACTAGGGGTAAGTAAAATAAGTTAAATTCAGCCCTTTGAATAATCATTTAGATCATGATTGCTCACTCTACTCTAGTACTAAGTAAAGACCTGCATGGTTAATTTTTTTAGAACATGTGAAGTCTTAGAAGCAACTGCTTGAACACCCTGGTCTGGATGGAGAAGTCCTTACCACGAGCTTTCTGGAGCTGGGTGTGGAGGGTGGCTCAGTTTCCACACATTAGCCCATAAGAGAAAATCGTCTGGGTAAAATAGTCCAGACTATTCTGGACACGGTCATGGGTCATGGCTGGGCTACTAGAGTCCCCCACATTTTTCTCAGGAGATGCATTGGTGCTTTGCAAAGCTGTACAGTCATTAAAGGTGCGCAGTATTGGTTTTTGCCGTTAAGATACTTGAGCTTGAACCCCAGCACTCTTACTCATTGGTGAGTGTGGCCTTACACAGTTATCTAACTTCTCTAAGTTTCAGTTTTATGATCTATGACACAGGTTAGTAATCCCTCCTTTATAGGAATGTTTAATATTAAATAATGCATTAGAAGCACTTCAGGTAATATTAATCCTAAGGCAAATGTCACATTTTGTGGTGTGGGGCATGTGTATTTCCCTGGCATTCTCAAAACCTGAACCCTACACTCCAACTCAAAACTCCTTGGAGACAAGGTCCATATTCTGAAATTCTGTTGTGTTTTTCATGGTATAGAATGTACACACATTGTGAGATTTCAAAACTGGATTGGTTCTTGGTATCAAGTATCCAAATTTCTCAGAGCCATAGTAGTAAAACAATGGAGAGACAGTAGTGATCATATCATTATAATACACATAAGTGGTGATGTTACTTTGTTTAACATTTATTGAGTTCCTGATACATACAAGGCCTCAAGCTGAATTTTGTCAGTTATATAAAACTACATTTTCCTCAATAAAGGCAACTCACTGGAAGAAACATATGTTTCTAGTGGGAGAAATTAACGTATGAGGCTTTATAAACAGATGAATTAAGTGTTAAATAGATGAACAAGACACATCTTGTAAGAGATCAGAAGGAGAAATTATAGGGGAAGATAGTAGTTGTCAGGAAAACATGGTAAAAATACAACTGTTGGACTTAGGTAGGATTTTAACAGCTTAAGAGACAAAAAAAGATAGGAAAATGTATAGCATGCCAAAGTCAAAGTCAGAGATCCATAAATATCATTGAGTGTGTAAGGAATTGTTATAGTTGGATGGGGGATGCTAAAATACAGAGTGAGAGATCCTTCATATATTTTCTTTTCCTACCCTTACTTCCAGATATTGATAGAGATGTTTTAGAAAGTTCCACCTTAAGTATTTGTGAACAAATGAACGGCTAATTTTTATCAAAAAAGCAAAGATCTTTGAACTAATTTTATTCCGATTTTGCTCCCAGATATTATGTTTCCATTTTGATGTAAAATGATGAGGATGATGGCTAAAAATAAAATGAACCAAGTTCTATGCATGTTGCATTTTAACAAGTTGGGTGTCTCATTGGAATGCACTGCCTTCTTGTTCCACATTTATTTTTGGAATTTAATAAGGCGCCTGTCATATCTGCCTCAAGGCTAAAAAACATCATGGGGGAGAAATCCAAAGTACTGTCATGTTTGAGTGACATGGAGCCAATTTTATTTTATTTCCTTTTCATGGAGGGTAGCTGAAATTAGCCGGGCTCACTTCTGAAAATGTATTGGTATATCATCTGTTCTAAAGGACTTATGCTGGTTAACTGGTAATGACATTGCCCGGTGACATTTGTTAGGTAGATTTGACTCAGAAAATCAGTGGAGGATTTCCATTAAAAAATTAATTCTGTGCATTTTACAGCAAAGCTCATTCTCATGATAGATTCTGGTACAGTGCCACATATCTCCAGAAGTGGGTCTCATTACCTGAGAAACTTTGGAAGGTAATAACTTCTTTATTTCTTCTTTGTGCTCCCAGAGCACATAATTAACGTACTGACTCATTTAGCTCAACTCTCCAAAGGATGAAGCTGTGTGGATACAAGGGAGATTCAGAGAAACTGTGGCAAACAAGTATGGTTTCTGATTCTCATTCAGGGTGAGGGAAAAACTCTGCCATTTTCTACTTCTTTCTTTTAAGTTGATGTTTAGTACAATGTGACTATGTTAAGCAGAACCATAATATGTTAGGATTACCATGGAACCATCATATTTTTAGGAAGTTTAAGTGAGACTTGGGATAGATGTGACAGAATGATGTTGCCTTGGCTGAGTTAGTTATAAAATTAGAAATCACAGTAAGCTGAAAGATGTCTGAGGCATAAAAATAAATCATGTACCATTTAATGGGTGTGTTATTATAATAACTAAGATAAGCATTTCAAATGTTTTACTAATTAAATCAGAATTAAGGCCTGGGTTTTTTAGTAGTGAAAATAAGGAATTACATGATTTAAATAATGTGAACTTAAAACATGTATACATAGTTTTTTATGTTAAAAATATATAGTATAAACAAAATCAATAATTTGTAGCTGGAAAGCCTTTTCTACCTTCATTAGTTGGGATGTCCTGCCTTGTCGGTAAATGGAAAAGTAATAGCAAATCTAAGCAATATTTTAATAAGTTTGTGCCTTCTTAGGCACAAAGAGGAATCTGTGATCTCTTCCCTGTATCCTAGAAGACCTCTGAGACAGGAGTGAGAATTGAATTTGGCTACAAACTACTGAGTGTGTGTGTGTGTGTGTGTGTGTGTGTGTGTGTGTGTGTGTTTTACATGTTGGCTAAGTAAGAGTGAAGGGAACCATTATAGGAACATTTAATCCTGAAATTTTTGAAATTTTTGTGGCTATACTCGCTTTAAATCCAACTATGTGGGTTGGATCAATCCTTGGTTTTATGGAAGATCACTTAGTGTAAGGCCAGGTCTAAACCATTGGATACTGAGCCACCATGGAACAAATAAGGATGAAATATGAGATTGCAAAATGAGCTCTGCCCCATGTTAAAGTGCTTTACACTTCAACATTCTCCAGGAAATGTGAATCAGAAAAATGTCAACTGCATTTTGAAGTGTTGGCACTTAACATTTTATTTTCTTTGGTTATGGAATTCCAAAATTATACTGTATAGATTTCCTAATATATCCTGAAAGCTATCAAGCAAGCAATGTAACAGTTTTTTTTTTTTTTGTGGACAATGATTTTAATTAAATAAATGCCATTTCTTACAGAGAATATACCTCTTGAACATAGCTGGACTTCGTCTTATTTTACACAAGCTAGCTCTTGGAGGCATAAATTTCCAGTCAAGGAAACAGGAAAATTTATGGGCTATTTGATTTACATGTTTATTGGACTCTCCAAATGCTTTACTAATTAACTGGGCATTGAAAGTAGAAGACGGATGGGGTGGATTATATTCAATTTAATGAAAGATTTAGGTAAATTCTTTTGAAGGAAAAAATGTGGGTCAACTTTAAAAATATTTCACTTTTAGAAAACAATTGTATTTATTATTTTAGTGGTTATCTACCAAGAGCTGAATCATTTTGTACAGATTGAATTCTTTAGTCCATGTCTCCAGTTTTAAGTTTTTCAGGCTTAGAAGTGCTTTATTTAACTTAAATGTATCAATAATGATACTGCTGTGGAATTGTGTCATACTATTCCCATGAGCAGCCCAGAATAGCTCCCAAGCTTGGAGTCTAATCTTTATTCCTGGAGGTGGCAAGAGTAGGTTGTCATGGAGCTAGTGGAGAAATCAGCAGACTCTATTTATGTTGTAAGGGAGAGGATACAGTCTTTCTTCTGTAAAATTTTAGAATGAGGCTGTTCTGCAGGGACATCAGTCTGACTGCTTTAAAAGAGAGAGAGTGTACTCTACACATGGAGGCTCAAAAAAGTCTGTTTACATTGATGAGAGTAATTCCATGTTCACATCCCAAATATAAGGCCGGTGGCCTTCCTTCAATTATTTTCTCACAAATACGGTGGCTCCTCCTCTCTTCAGTAACAGTAATTCTACAGCATATAGAATATTTCCTTTCCAAACAGAAATTCTGAGAATTGAATCATGTTCCTTGACAGAAAAGCACTAGATTGACAATTTCACAAATGTATGTGCTCTTTCCTTTTCCATGAGGTTTTCATTCTTGTGGACTATTTCCCTTAGTATCTCAAAGCGTCTGACTGTCTAGGTTTGAATCCCAGATCTGCTAACTACTTACTAATCCTTTGAAACTAACCAAGTAAAGAATGTTATTAAATTCATAATACTGATAGGAACAAGATGTGGGGAAATTCTGGGCAAAAGACAGCAGCTCTCAGGCGAGGGCCCCACCCTCAAGCTGAAAAGCCTGGAACCATGGTCAAAAGTAAGAACTTGCCTCCATCCCTGTTTTCCGGCTCAAAAGTTGCCTTTCCCCCCACAGCTCCACCCCACCCCAGCCTGTGCCTATAAAAACCCCAGAGCTCAGCCAGCAGAGAGGAGAAGCAGCTGAATGTCAGAGCCTAGGATGAATGTTGGAGAGAAGTGGTTTGATTTCGGAGGGATAGCTTAAGGTCGTAGCTTTGGAGAGGGTCTGGCTGGGGATAGCCCAACTCTAAGGGAAGATCACCTTCTTGCTCCATCCCCTTTCCACCTCCCCTTCTCGCTGAGAGCCACTTTCGCTGGCAATAAAATTCCCTGCATTTACCATCTCCAATTAGTTCATGCAGCCTCATTCCTCCTGGATGCTAGATAAGAACTTAGTTGCCATGAGTGTGGGTGCAAAAAGCTGTCACACTGACCCTCCACTAGACTGTTAACACTTAAGCCATCTGCAGGTGGCAAAGCTAAAAGGGTACTGTAATACTTTGTCTGGGACTTCAGGGATCGCTGGCACCCCCCTAGAGGCTGCCGTGGGGCCCACGTGCAGTTTTGCTCTTGCCAGCACCCAAAAGTGCTCACCCCAGCTCCTGCACCTGTGAGGGGTGGAAGCTAGACCAAGCTAGTGGAATCTGCCACAGCCAGCACCAAAGCAGTCAGCTAGGTCTGGTGCCTGTGCACACCAGTTCCCTCTCACGAAGGGGTCAGGGAAATATCCTGTTTCAATACCACTTTCTCATTTTTTTTTAAAGAAAAATTAGTAAAATAAGTTTGGAGGTCACTTTAGCATAAATATTTTGGACCATGAGTCCACCAATTTTTGTCTCATAAATGTAAAAGTTATTTCTTTTTTTTTTTTTTTTGAGACAGTCTCAGTCTGTTACCCAGGCTCGAGTGTGGTGGCGTGATCTCAGCTTCCTGCAACCTCCGCCTCCCAGGATCAAATGATTCTCTTGTCTCAGCCTCCCCAGTACCTGGGACTACAGACATGTGCCACCACACCCGGCTGATTTTTGTATTTTTAGTAGAGATGGTGTTTTACCATGTTGGCCAGGCTGGTCTCAAACTCCTGACTCAGGTGATCTACCTGCCTCAGCCTCCCAAAATGCTGGTATTACAGGCATGCACCGCCGTGCCTGGCCACATATATATATTTTTTTAATCTGGGTTTTTGTCTCAATGAGAACTGGAAAAAAACCCAGAAAAACTCTGCTGAATTACCTGTAAACCACCTTACGATAAAATATTCTGTTGTAGCTTCTGTGTATATATGTTTTTTACAATTGCTTTGGTTTTGATAATATTCTGTAGAATTTGTAATCTAGAGAGAAATAATCAAACATTCATACATATATGAAGCATTAATGCAAAATTTCAAAACTTTAAAACATCGTGGCATGTGGTAAGAACAAAGTTTTTGTAGGAGTTTGCACAGAAAAAGGCAGTTGGACTTAACATGGTATCTCATGGTACCTTTAAAAGGTCCTTATCTATAGCAACCAGCCCAATCTTCATATTGCAAGTGATATTAAGTTTCAGCTGAATACTCCCATCTATTGCATTAAAATGAGATATTGACTCAAATTTTAGAGGTTATATACTTTTTTTATATATATTTTAAAATGTTTTAGTTGCCCAAGGACATAAACATACAAAATTTGGACCTAGATTTATATTTGCAAGTTTATATTTACAGTTAAGTAATGTAAAGTAAATATCAGTCAGAAATCAGAAAGAGTGTTTCTTTTAAAAAATTTGTCTTACACGAATCAGATTTGAATATAGCTGCTCTATTGTATTATTATTATATATCAGACCCATATCCATAAATACAGAAAACTAAAACCTGGCTATAAAGTTACTAAGTGTTAGATGTAATGGGTTTTGTTTTGTTTTATTTTGTGTCTGATTTTCCGTATGTATAAAAGTTTTACTTGAAGAACCTTGCATTTAAGGAGACATCCAAAGTAAATATTTTCTATTTAAACACAGAAAAACTGTATTAGAGCATAATAGTAATGTACAAGGAGAAAGTCAGATTATAGAGTTAAAATATTTTTATTATATAAAAAATGCCATAAGATTACTTTAAAACCTCCTACCTTGCTTGCTTCAACTATAATTCAGAATAACATATTAATTTTATGTCTAGAAAGTCCTAGAACTGAATTCTGTCTCAGCTTTTGATTGATTCACTTTTGATTCTTGGTCAAGTTATTTAATATTGGTGAATTTTAGTTCTCCTTATCTGTAACATGGAGGCCCTAAGGCTTCCTTGGAAGATCATTTTGAGAATTCTGTCTGGTAATTGTCAAAGATGTCTGGTCTATGCTATTTCATATTGGGCCTCCAGCAGATGTTTAGCCTTTTCCCATTGTCTCCATAATTTCTTAAATGGAAATGCCTTCTCCCCTTCCCCTTTAATATCTAGTCTCCTTCACACCTTCTGCTGGTGGCAAGACATTGCTAGGTTTCATATATTCAGCTAGTCAAAGTCTGTGTGTGCCATCACTGAGTTTTACACGTAAAATAGCAGCTGAGGCAGACACAGTCTTTTTTTTCCCCAGAATCACACATCAGTGGGTTAATTGACTGTCTTAGTCTCTTTTGTTTCGCTAAAACAGAATACCTGAGACTGGGTAATTTACAATGAAGAGAAATTGCTTTGGCTCCCAGTTCTGGAGTTTGGGAAGTCATGATTGAGGGGTGCATCTGGTGCTGGCCTTCTTGCTGCAACATTCCATGGCAAAAAAGTGAGAGGGCAAAAGAGCATACATGAGAGATGGAGGGTAAGAGGGCCGGAGTCATCTTTTTATCAGGAACTGACTCCCAGTATAACTAGCCCACTCTCATAATAATCACATTAATCCATTCATGGGGACAGAGTCTTCATGACTTAATCACTTCTGAAAGGTCCTACTTCCCAACACTGTTATCATGGGGATTAAGTTTCTATCACATCAACTTTGGGGGTCATCCCCAAACATTTCACCCTTGCTCTCCGGGGTTGCAGTCGCATATCTACAGCTTTCTCAAACTGGAGCTGCAATCGAGAGGCCCTACAGTCCCAGGAGTTCAGGGGCTGCTCTGCTCCCAAGGCTTCACTAGTCATTGCCCTATTGGGGAATCTCTGTGATGGCCTTACCCCTATGGCAAGTCTCTGTTTGGGTCCCCAGGCTGTCTGGTACATTCTTGGAAATCCTAGTGAAGACTGGCCATTAAACCATGGCCCCACAGCTCTTCCATTTTTGGGATCTACAGATTTAATATTATGTGGACATTGCCCAGGTTTATAGCTTGTACCTTCTAGAACCATGGGTCAAGCCACAGGCTCCTGGACTCACTTGAATTACAACTGGGGTGGCCAAAGAATGCTGTTTCCGAATTCAGAGAGCAAAGTCCTAAGGCAGTACAGGGCAGTGAATGCTGAGGTCCTGCAGGCACCTCTCTCAAAACATTGCTCTCAAAGTCCTAGCTCACTTTGGGAGGCCCAGGAAGGCAGATCCAAGGTGAGGAGTTTGAGACCCGCCTGGCCAGTATGACAAAACCCCGTCTGTACTAAACACACAAAAATTAGCCAGGTGTGGTGGCCGGCACCTGTAGTCCCAGCTATTCAGGAGGCTGAGGCAGGATAATTGCTTAAACCCAGGAGGCAGAGGTTGCAGCAAGCCACGATTGTACCACTACACTCCAGCCTGGGTGTCAGAGGGAGACTCCATCTCAAAAAAAAAAAAAAAAAAAAAAGTCCTAGTTTGCTTAGAAGATCTCAAAAATGCCTTTATGGTCGTTATCTCTTTATCTCGATGAATAGAACTTGGCTTCCTCTGTCCATGTTAATTACTTTAGGAAAGGTAGCCACATAATTAGTGATACAGTTTTGCTGTGTCCCCACACAAATCTCATCTTGAATTGTAGCTCCCATAATTCCCACACATTGTAAGAGAGACCTGGTGGGAGATGATTGAATCATGGGAGTGGTTTCCCCCATACTGTTCTTGTGGCGGTGAATAAGTCTCAGGAGATCTGATGGTTTTAGAAAAGGTTTCCCCTTTCACTTGACTCTCACTCTGTCTTGTCTGCCACTATGTAAGATGTGCCTTTCTCCTTCCACCCTGATTGTGAGGCCTCCCAATCCACGTGGAACTGTGAGTCCATTAAACCTCTTTTTCTTGATGAATTACCCAGTCTTGGATATGTCTTCATCAGCAATGTGAAAATAGACTGACAGGGCTTTTTTATTATTTAGATGGCCAGTCTGGAAAATTTCAAAATCTTTCCATTTGCTTCCCTTTTAATTATAAATTTTATCTTTAAATTATTTTCTCTTCCCTAATTTTAGTGTAAGCAGCCAAAAGAAGCCATGCAGCACTTTGAACATTGTGCTACTTAGATATTTCTTCAGCCAGATATCCTAGTACATTGATCATAAGTTTTGCCTTTCACAATCTTAGGATGTGAACATTATTCTGTCAAATTTTTGCAACTGTATAGTGAGGATTGCCTTAACTCCATTCTCCAACACTTTGTTCCTCATTTTTGTGTGAGATGTCATCAAAATGGCCTTGAATATTCATATTTCCAGGAACATTCTGATCATAACCACTTAAGTAATCCCTAAGAAAATTTAGGCTTTCCCTGTATCCCTTGTCTTCTCCTGAGAGGAGACCACTCTTTTTTAAATAACAAACAAACCAACAAAATAAACGAACAAAAACAATGACTAACTCAGAGCAACAAGCTATGTGCATAGCTTATTCATAAATCAGTTCATTCATTTTAAATGACACTTGATGCATTTGAAAGAACATTTTCTATATCATTATTAAATTAGATATAAACAGAAAGTTTTAATAAATTAATTCCAACTGGTTACCTATTTAGAAAGAGTAAATTACTCTATTTGATAAAAAGAATACTAAATGGATTTGTATGGCTAGCTGTACCAATCTTCAAATTATGTTATTTTGGAAAAATGGATGTCTTAAAGTTCACATTACAGATATTTGTGGGGCATTTTAAGATCTAAGTTAAAGAGAACTCGGAAGTTTTCTAAGTAAATTTCTGAGACATTACAGGGCAGGAGTTTTCAGTTAGCATGTCTCTGTGTTACTTCAGATAGCTGTCAGAGGCTTGTATCTGATTATGTAAAAAGTGGATTATCTTTGAAGTCATGCTTTCAATGTGCAAATTTTGATTTTAATGAGAATATTTAAAAGTTAATTGTGGTTCCTAGGAGACTTTTTAAATAATGGATTTAGAGATTAACTATAAAAGTTAATAGAAGCCAAGCAAGTATTTCTATGAGTTGAATTTTTAAATATACTTGTGTGGGAGGCGTATATAAAGTCAGATCAACTAGAGAAAAGTGATTCTCAAGAAGTTATTCACATAAAGAACTATGTGACATAAACTGCAGAGATAAGTTTAATATTCACTGAAAAGCTCTATTCTAAAAATAATCTTAAATTTTATCTTTAAAAAAATTCAATCTGGTATTCTTAAGCTATTATGAGACATGTGTCCCACAGTGAAACAAAGTTTTCCCTAGTTGGGAGGAATCCAAATCTATTCGGGCAATGGGAATCATATGATTTGAGTGATGTGGCTGGGCGAGTTTAAAATCATGAAGATTACAGTTATTTTCTTTTTTGTCAATGAGAAATAGCAATATATGTCATCAGAGAGGCAATGACATACTCTTGTATTCTAAATATTTGGGTTATTTCCATAAAAAGACTGTGGTTTTTACAGAGACAAATGTGGATCCTGAACTCCAGATCCAGATAATATTCATACCACGAGACATAGTGATAAAGAAATGACATACAACTGTGAATTTAAACTGATATTATTTAAAAACTTCTAATCTATAATATTTGAAATATTTCATAAAAGATAATAAAGAAAAAGGGTACATCTTGTATATAATTTTTTTTTTTTGCTACTCCATTTTTATACTTTGCTTGAGCACTACAAGGAGACTTTGGCAAAGTAGTTAGCTTTTGATTCCTTTGAAAAGATAATAAAAATATTTCTTTGTGTTTTTATATATATATTGGCAACTTAGTGAGATCCTATCTCTACAAAAAAAAATAAAATAAAATTAGCCAGATATGGTGGTGCATTCACTTAGCTATTCACTGAGGTGGGAGGATGACTTGAACCCAGGAGTTAAAGGCTACAATGAGCTATGATTACCACTCTCCTAGAGACTGGATGACAGAGACCCTATCTCCCCACACCCACCCCCCCGCCAAAAAAATAATATATATATAGTTTTCTGCTTTTCTAGTGAATAGTGATTTCTATATTAAGTCAACGTATTCATATTTTAATTGGATCAATACAAAGCCTAATTTGTTAATTTGTCTAATGCAGTAGATGTTTTCCAGAGAGTAAACAGAGGAAGTAGCTTTACAATATGTTAAAAAACTAACATATTTCCTTTTTCTTTTTTTGGCTTTTTGAGAGAATGATGATTTTCGCCCCCTCCCCTAACCCAGGAACTTAACATCTGAAAACTAAAGTACCAGATATCCTTTTTTAGGGACTTACATGATGTTTAGGTTGAATACCTTTCAGAATTGTTACAGAGGAGAAGAGAATTGCTCTACTTTTTAAAGTTTGGTTTTATTATAAGTTGTTTTTATTCTTAATAATCTTTACTTTGTTGTGAAACAAGAGCTAGAAGTTAAAGCGGTTTTGATACCACATTTGTTAAAGGCCCACTCTGTTCTAGGCACTTATTTCACGTACTTTTATTTAACCATTATTTCCATATTGAACCAGCATTTTCACTCGACTTAAGGGGAAACTGAGAGTCAAAGGGTTAAGTGTCTTGCTCCAAGTCACCCATCAAAAAGTGGCAGAATAAGAACAAGGTCCCAGATCTTCTGACCCAAGGTCTAATGACTTTTCCATTAAACTTCAATTGCCAGTTTTGTGTGTAATAGGGGCAGGTTACTCTATTTGTCTTTTCTTAGAGGGAAACATATTCCGAAATGTGAAGTTTAAACTGGACTGTTAAAAGGGAGAACTAGAGAAGGTGAGACTTTTCACTAAGATTCTGAAGATCTAGGAAAGTAAATTTTAGATGAACACTGGGGAGATTGGATTTTCTTTTGGTAAAGAAACACAGAAATATGAGATTACCCAGTGAAATATGAACTTAGAAGAACAAAAATCTATTTGGAGGTTTTGAAATCAAATTAAGTTACTTGAGTCTAAAATGTTGAGCAAGCCTTCCTTAAAGGCACCTGTAAATGTAAAGAAAAAAGTTGGTAAAGTGAAAATTATAAGAATTCATAAAATCAGCCTTTTATAAAGTGTGTGATGTTTTAAAACCAATTCAACTAGTGAGTAGATGTCATATAGGCAGTGAATATAGTTAAGCCCCATTCTTTGGGCTAACCATGTGACCACAAATCTCCACTGCCACCTTGTGGTGGTATGTATATTTCAGAGACAGGCTCTGAGAAGAAAATTAACCTCTAAAGTGCTGAGAGGTAAAATAAAAGGTGTCTGGTGGCAGCCAACCTCCCAGTTTCTGAACTCAGGAACCAGACAAGTATGGGGAACACAGGATCCCCCTCCTGGAGTTACTATCCAAATTCCTACCATAGCAATTTAGGAGATGCCATAGACTTGGAGAGCAGATGCATTATACAGACAGCACAGGGTGAAAACTTTGGGCAAGAGTAGAAACTGAATTTTCTTTCAGATTCTTCTGTGTTCATGGTGGAGGAAGACATTCTATTTTTAAGAGGATCCTAAATATCCAATGCCATTTTCGTTTAGAACATTTTAATCTATTCTGTGTAAAGCAATGAGATAACAGTCTTATCAAAGGAAATCCTATGGATATGTGAGAATGGAAGGCTTCCAGTCACACTTCTTTATATTTAATTGCATTCACAAACGTGACCAATGATGTTTCTGTCTGGAGCTTAAGGGGTTACTTCCAGTTGTAAACCAGTTGAGTTTTCAGCTCTAAGCATGACATCAGGATATTCATTTGATTCCAAAATGATCAATTATCAAAGCCTGTAAATGACAGCTAATGTGCCTGTAAACCCATTAACCAAATGAAGCCACCTCATTGTCAACAGTTGATCAGAATTTTGTCTTTAGGTTATTTGTTTTTAGGTGTCATTGATCTTCTGTTTTAATTTCACCAGCAGAAGTGGGATTAATAAATCAAAATAGTATGATAGCAGTTGACAAACAAAGACAAATCTAAATTTATTTTATCATTCTATAAATGTAATAAAACATGGGTACTTAAGTGTAGCTATCCTTTATTTTATTTTTTATAATGCTCAAAAATATTTATAATGTATCTTTGTGCTAAAAACAAGTCTTTACCAGTTGCATAATATGTAATTTGGGCAAATTATTTAAACTTTTCCTTTTTATGCACCATGAAGATAATATTAGCATCATTAAGAATAAATGGGTAATAAAAGTAAATCATGTGGCATTCTCAATAAGTATGTGTATGTGTGCATGTGAAAACTATATACAAACAAATCTCTTTTATTCAGCAGAAGTATTTTGACAGCTTCTTATATCTTATTAAACCTGCAAGTTAAATAAGAGGAAAGCTTAAGCGTTAATACAAAAAACTATTATACAGTGCTCTATTTCTGGAGAATATTGATGAAGAAAGGAGAAAAGGGGAAAAGCCTAGTCCCAAGAGAGCCTTCTGCGAAGAACAGAGTATGAAACCAAGGCTCTCAAGGAACACCAAAACAAACAAACTCTGGCGCTGTCTGGACAAGCCAGCCGTCTTTATCTCAATAATTTTTATTGTATATCTGGTGATTTCTCAAGCAATTTTTAGAGCCTTTTGGAAAGTGGTCTCCAAATTATGCACTAATACAGCATTGCTAATGAAAGCCCTCATAGAATTGCAACTCATTAGCTCTCAGTTTTCTTTGCTAATCCACAAATTCTATCCTTCATGCTGGACACCTGGTGGTCCACTCCCACCCCCACCCCCATATCTCAGCAGAGATGTAATTGCCAAGGCCTGGAGCGAGGTTTCATATTACCTAGACGTGTGGCTTATGCAAGCTCTTCCATGAGACTGTCTGTTGTCAATAATTAAGAGCTATCAAAACACTTGGCTAATTTACACTTGATAATCTGAAATGAGGGCCCCTGTGATCACCAGCTTCTGTCTTATTATTTAAATACACATAGTGCAAAAAAGCAGAATGGGACCAAAGCAAGCCATATCAGGGAAAAGACCGGCTTTTCAGCAAACAAGATATAGCCCAGAGGTTGTACGCAAGTGCAGCTCAAGGCAGAAGAAACATGGCCCAGTGAATGCTTTTGATGGCTGAGAAGCTTCACAGAGCACGTGGGATGGGAGAAGTTCTTTTGAACACTGAGATGACGGGGCCTGGGAGAGTTTAATTGGCAAGCTGTTGTAGTCAAATGCAGAGACCACGAAAAGGGGTATGCATTTTGGACATGGGTAAGGAGCTAGCACAGTATTTCAAAAAGCACGATGGCTAGAAATAATAGGAAATAACTATGTATGGACAGAGAATAAATAAAAAAGTTAATTTTTAGAAAGCACAAATAGTAAAAATGAAGGGCAGTGCAGTCTGTATGTAAACAGTGGAAAACCCTTTGCATAGTTGTACTTGGGTTTTCAGCAACATTAGCCTAGCATGGGAATGACTGCCTAACTGCATTATTTGTTCAGAATTCAGGACATTTCTAATTCCAACTTATAAGATAAATATATCGGAGGTATGACTAAAGATGTTGTTAGCAGTATTTTTGGAACATATTATGGATTAAGTTCAGTGGTACATATTAAGAAAAACTAATGCGTAATGATAAGGAACAATACTATAAAAACCTTTTGATACTAATACATCAAGATATGCCATTTTAACCTTTCTGATAAGGAAAATGCTTTGTTATAATGCCATTTAAACTTTTTTTTCCAACTTTTTTTAACTAAAATGTCTTAGGTAGAATCTGGGGAAAAATATTAAGCTCTGCTATACTGGAAGTGTGTGACAAAGAGTATTGATTGAAAGAGTATTGATTTTATAACCTGTTGGTGAGACACATTCCCCTGTGGATGAAAATACAGTGGGCCGTAAAGTTTGAAGTAAGGTGTCAGCATGTCAGCCTGTCAGCATAAGGGCAGCATGCCATGGAAAATGTGTACAGGAGATTTGAAAGGTACATGTAGTTTAAATTCACTTATAGAAAGTTCAAGTGAAAGTATAGCTGGAGGCCATGCGCAGCAGCTCACACCTGTAATCCCAGCACTCTGGGAGGCTGAGGCAGGCAGATCATGAGGTCAGGAGATGGAGACCATCCTGGCTGGCACAGTCAAACCCTGTCTCTACAAAAAATACAAAAAAATTAGCCAGGCGTGGTGGTGGGTGCCTGTAGTCCCATCTACTCGGGAAGCTGAGGCAAGAGAATCTCTTGAAACTGGGAGGCAGAGGTTGCAGTGAGCCGAGATCGCACCACTGCACTCCAGCCTGGGTGACAGAGCTAGACTCTGTCTCACAAAATAAAAATAAAAATAAAAATAAAATAAAAGTATAGCTGGAAATTTTAGGTCAACACTCAAGTTAAAAGCAAGATTACTGCTGGTTTAAGTTATAACAAAAATAATGAGAAAATATACTAAATAACCTGTGAGAGAGGGAAATATGAGTGCTATAAAAGTTTAAGTCTATGTTACTTTTTACCTAATTGTATATTCCTCCCTTATATTTTTAAGTTTAGAAACTGAGAAATTATACTCATTTTTGTTAGATGAGCAGATAGTTT
The DNA here is from genome assembly GCA_963573385.1 of Cacajao melanocephalus. Lineage (NCBI taxonomy): Eukaryota > Metazoa > Chordata > Mammalia > Primates > Pitheciidae > Cacajao > Cacajao melanocephalus. The sequence goes on from CAUYLG010039986.1 coordinate 34,400, forward strand.
TAAAAGTCCAGGTAAGATTATATGGGCGTAGTGGTACACAACTGTAATCCCAGCTGCTCAGGAGGCTGAAAAATGAGAATCGTTTGAACCTGGGAGGTTGAGACTGCAGTGAGCTGAGCTCATGCCACTGCACTCCAGCCTGGGTGACAGAGGGAGACTTTGTCTCAAAAAAAAAAGTCCAATTAAAAATTTCATGCCTTTCAACACTTCCCTTTGCTGATCCTCTTCTTTAAAATCCTACCTCATCTTCAAAGTCTAGCAGGAAGGCTTCCTTAACTATCTTCTAGCTACGAATAAGCTAATTTGGGAATTTATCTATGTATAAGAATTTATGTACCTATCTAATCTCCCCAGTCAGGTTGTCTTAAGGACAGAATTTCTTTTCATTCATGAGTGCTTTGCAAGGAGTTTCCTTACATATGAATCCTTCATGGTTGGATGATGTTGGATTCTGTCTTTGCTTCTATGTTCTCCCACTTAACATTCCAGCTCTGCTGAACACTTGACTGAGCTCTGCAGTCAGTTCTCTTTTCTTGGATTGTTCTTTCCCTGCACATCTCCTTGGCTAATTTCTTCTAAACCTTCAGTTTTCATTTAAGATCTCACTTCCTGATACTCTCCTCATATTCACATTCAATTTAACGACTCTTCTCTCCGTTCGCAGAAAATTACCTTCTGCTATTATAGTTAGCATTTCACACACCTGTTATTGTTGCTTTCTTGTCTGTCTCCTTGAACAGAATTTCTTCTCCCTCTGAGATGAGAATCATGATTTGTGGACAGTGTTCAAGAAATATTAGGAATGCATATAAGAATTTAGCATTCGTAGAATGTAAGCACCATGGAAGTTGCAAATTTGTTTGGTGTGTCTCTGTATCTCTGGTGCTTGGGACCATACCTGGCCCACAGTACATCTTCAATAAAGTAGTGGTTGAATGAATCAGTGAATAAAGGAATGAAAATATGATGTATTTTAAGCAGAAAACGATTGGTTACTGAGAAGTTGTGTTATAAATGATGATTACAGCTGAATGAAAGCATTAAAATTTAAGTGATGACAAAATGATAGATGAGAGTAGATAGAACTTAATATTTGGAAGTAAAATATAAAGAGCAGGAACAAAAAAGGATGATCGCTTACTAGCCGCTGCTCTTAGACAAATAAACCCTTATTCTCTGAAAGTTTACCTTCGCATTTCAGCAGCTGACAATAATAAAAGGAGTAAGAGGTATGAAAAATTACATGTCATTTTACAATCACTTCCATGCTTTGTCTGTTTGCTCCATTGTGATGGTTCAGATGGTTCCATTTGACCCCAGCCTCTAGCTGTTCCAGCCTCAGAACCAATATTTATTGCCACATATGGGCTGCGCATGGCAGCTGCAGAATCCAGATGCCAAGCTTTGGAATGTATTTTTACGGCAGCACCATCTGGGGCCCTGGCCAGCCTTCTTTATTGTCTCTTGAATGTTTACACTAATAGCTTTGCTGGACTGTGGCACTACCTGTGGGACACACTGAGGGTCAGGTCGTTTATGAGATCATCTTGTCATTCTAGTTAGAATTTCCCTTTAAATGTCTCTCACATGCTATCAACTTATTCCTTTTAATGTACTTACATTGCCTGACAAAAGTAATAAAACAGGTGGTCATCGAGACTAGGAAAGAAAAGGACTGTTTTCACAGTGGTGGGTCCATGTTATTCATGGGTTCTCAGCAGCCCATTTGTGAGTTTTGGGGGAAATAAGAATATTTTACCAAATCATTGGATCTATTATTTTGCTTATGTATCATTGAAATGGATTATATACATTATTATAGCTCTTAATCCAACTTACTAGAGTAGCATATTGATCTCTAAGGGAGGTGATAATACTCTACAGCACAAATGAACAGTATTTTAATTGCTAGGGAAACTCTAAAACATAGTTTATTTTCGGCAATCAGCGGGTTGAGTTATTTGAAGATTCATTTGCAATTTAGGATGGATAAAATGACTATTTGTGATCCTTAGAAGCATGATTTAGGAAATTCCTCAAAGGTGATTCAACTAGATTCACTGTTTTGAATTGCAAGAAACCCATCATTTTAAAGGAACCGATGCAACACAAAGATTCAGCTCAAGTAATAATTTAGTGTGTTATATCCGGCAAAGAGAATTGGCTCTGAGAGTTTAACTGATTTATCCAAGGTCACGCAAGCCATAGATTCAGAGTCAAAGTGAAGATGAAGTTTGTCCAATTATTTGATGACAGTAGGAATTGTCCGGAGAGTCAATCCTGATAATTGAGTCCCTGAAATGATGAAATGGCCTAAATGATTGTGCAACGTCCCTATTTACTTTCACCGCCCTGACACTTGTTCTGCCCCAGTGGGTAACCTCACCTTTTGGGGGTGGCTTTGGGGGTAGAGGCTATGGAGCAGGACTGCAGTTAGACAAGGAACATGAAGGAAACTGCATTTGTTTGACCTCTTTGAAACCTCCACCTGGTAGCTGGGCTTCCTGCGAGTTTCACAGACAGGCTGCCAACTCAGAAGTAGTGACAAAATTAGGCACTCCCAGGCTCACGGTTTCTAATCAATCAGCCTGTCACGCATCTGAGGAGATATTTCAGGGTGAAGAGAGCGTACGGGAAAGCAATTTCCTTGGACTTCTGCCTCTGAATTCTATGTCTGGAGTAGAAATGAGGTGCTTAGTTTTAGATAAAGCCAAGTAGGGAGACAGTGATGTGACTCTCATGCATGCCTGGTACCAAAATGGCAAACGTGTGCTTGGGGAACCCACAGGAGGCTCTCGGAAGCAACCTTCCAGGTTCTGTAGCCACTTAAGAAAACAGCCACAATTAGATCCAAGGGAAGGATGATATTCTCTCTAAAGACACTTTAAATAGGAAAGAGCTGTTAAAGCTTTTCTGTAGGCTGAGGAAAACCTTTTAAAATGATATTTAGTCTTGGGGAAAAAGAAGACGTATTGCTAAAATGTGTCGTCAGTTCTCTAAGGAAATGGCATCAAAAGGAAATTTTATTGTGGCTTAAAATCCTTTGTTCCAGAGAATCTGTGCTTTTATATACAAGCATGTATTTTAATAAAAACCATGACAAGATTACTATTCATAAATCAGCAGTGAAATACGAAGATACACAGACATATGCTCATAGCTGCATGTAGGTTGGGGGGTGGTGTTGAAAGGGTGTGTATATTTTTTAAAATGGGTTCATTACCACAACTGGAAGAAAGTCAGTGCAACTATGGCAAAACCTCATTGCTTTGTTGCCAAAGGATTTCTGATTCCATCTTTTTTTTTTTTTGTAAGATAGGGTCTTGCTGTCACTCAGGCTGGAGTGCAGTGGCATGATCATGCCTCACTGCAGCCTCAAACTCCTGGGCTCAAGCAATCCTCCCACCTTGGCCTCACCAAACATTGGGATTACAGGCATAAGCCACCACGCCTGGCTTGATTTCATCTTTTTGTGTGAATGAGATGGGAGACAAGCTTTTAGCACTCTGAAATATCCTTAAACTGATTGATGTATTCTCAAACTCTCTGAAAAATAGTGGCTTAGAGTTGCCCACCTCATAATTTTTGCCACTTCAAATGTGTACATTCTGTTTCTGGTTGGAAAATAAATACGTCACAAAACTATTATAGTTGGACACAAATATATCAACGACTCCATCAGTTTATACAGTAGCTGAAGGATGTCTTTGAGATGAAGGTCAAACAAACATTTTGAAGTAAAGCCATAGGTTATATGTGGTGGATAATGTCCAGTGATGGGAAACACATCATAGGAGTGACTATTTTGTCTTTGGAAATCTGTTTTGCAGATTGAAAAATGACAGTATTGTAATGCATAAATTACTGGAGACTTACAAGGAATTAGGAAAGTAAGTAGTAAGTTAAATGATCAATTGGAACCCAATTTTTATGGCATGAAGTACTCACAAATGGGTACTTGTGCTGATAGGTGTACTGGGAGTTGCGTATTCACAATGAGCAAGCATAAGTGTCTTTGGATGGGCCTTAGCTATACATCTTTGTAAGTAATATATTACTACTGAAGAAATCCCTGAGGTACTTCTGGCAAGGGCCCAGCTTCAAGTTTAACCTGAAGTACAGAGTAAACCTACACCTCTTGCGTGTGAGTGCACACACACACTCGTACTCCAAAAATATATGACAAAAAAAGCTTACCGGAAAAAATGTTTTTAAAAAAATCCCCTGAAAGCTGCTTGGAACGTCATACATATGTTAACTGTGGTCATTTAGCATTATAAATTGAAGTTGGAATATCATAAAGTAGGCAGATCTGACCCTCCCTCATCCCCCAGCATTTACAGTAAATCTAAGAAAGGAAATGAGGTTGATGGCAATGATGGTGATGATGGTGACGAATATGATGAAGGTGATGATGAAGGAGATGATGAAGGTGATAGGTAACCTTTATTGAGTTTTGCTGTGAACTAAGTGTCACTCTAAATACTTTGATTAATTCATAAAATTCTCACAACAGTTTATTTTGCATCTGAGAACACCAAGACACAATGCTTAGATTGTCTAAGTAATATAGTAAGTAAATGCAGGATTCTGTTTTCTGTGTTGTAGTGAAATACCATCGATCTCAGTGCAACAAGTTGCAAAATCATATGTAGAGTCATCAGATCAGTTAGGGAATTTAAAATTCTGAACTATGGTGGTAGGAAAAAAATGTCTCATTTCAAATAGACATGGCTTGAGAGAAGCAAAACTAAATCTTCAGCCATTTACTTGCCAGTTTTTATTTTTATTTTTATTTATTTAAGTTTTATTTTAAGTTCAGGGTACATGTGCAGGTTTGTTACATAGGAAAACTTGTGTTATGGGGGTTTGTTGTACAGATTATTTCATCCCCCAGATATTAAGACTAGTACCCATTAGTTATTTTTCCTGATCCTCTTCCTCCTCCCGCTGTCCACTGTCTGATAGGCTCCAGTGTGTGTTACTCCCCTCTGTGTGTCCATGTGTCTGCACCATTTAGCTCCCACTTATAAGTGAGAAGATGTGGTATTTGGTTTTCTATTCCTGTGTTAGTTTGCTAGCAATAATAGCCTCTAGCTCTATCTATGTCCCTGCAAAGGATATAATCTCATTCTTTTACGGCTGTATAGTATTCCATGGTGTATATGCACCCCATTTTCTTTATCTAGTCTATCACTGAGGGGCATTTGATTCCATGTCTTTACTGTTGTGAATAGGGTTGCAGTGAACATGAGTGCATGTGTCTTTACAATGGAATAATTTATAATTTATATACCTTTGGGTATATACCCAGTAATGGGATTGCTGGGCCAAGTGGTATTTTTGTCTTTAAAGTTACAGTTTCTTAACTTTACTATGAACCACTCAAAATACTTTAATTTGTGCATGAGCACACACACACACACACACACACACACAAAGTTAGTGTTAGTTAGATAATCTAAGCATTGTATCTTGTTCTCAGAGTAAAATAAACTGCTGTGAAAATTTAATGAATTAATTAAAGTATTTAGAGTGGCACTTGGTTCATAGCAAAACTCAATAAAGATTACCTATCACCTTCATCATCACCTTCATCATATTCATCACCATCATCGCCATCAACCTCATCTGCCAGTGTTTAACCTCACTGCCATAGGTGCCACTCTGAATACCTTAATTCAAATGTTAAATTCAGTGCTTATCAACAAATGGAAAGAACAGCCATGATTTTCTTCTAGAAGATTTTTAAACAAAAATGATATAAGTAGTTATAAAAACAGAAGATTGTCCATAGATCTTTATCTAGATATAGACTTAAAAAGATCCAGAAAAAATTTTACTTGTCAGCTTTACTAGTATTATTGTTTTAACAGTCCCTGACTTTGTTCATTGTTCCCCAAATCCATCTCAGCTTCTTTTATTTCACACCAAACTGATTTTGTGCAATTGCCATTTCACATGAACATCTGGATTTTTTTTCTCTTGTGCTTCTGTACATTTGGGTAAAGATAGTAATTTTCATCCAAATTTATTCTACTTTACTCAGGTTTATTCTCGGCCACCACAGGAATGTTAACTGTAGATGTTCTTTTTTTTTAATTCTAAAAAAGATCTATGTCTGCTAGGAAGAGAAGTATCCTTCAGTTTGTCAACTTGATCCTTCTAGAGGAGTCAATAGTATTTTTGTTTTTAATATGATCTTTCATCACCATTCACAGACTTCTAGAATCACAGCTTTATATCCTGGTTAGTTCTACTATATACATGCACATATAGTAAGACGGAAGCTTTTCTCTCAAGTTCCTTAATACTCTGTTTCTTTGATATTTTTCTTTAGTCATTGCTGCACTTCTGACAAGTCTGAATAGAGAATTGTCTTTTGGTTTATTGTTAACTAGCTGAATAGTGTAGTTAAGATATTATATTTCAACATTTAAAAAACTAAAATGCAGTCTGTTACTTTAGGTGTATCACTATAGAAAAATCTCTTTATTCTTGTGCCTTCAGAAATACCTTGAACAATTAGAAAATTTTCTGGATTGACGATTGCCCATTTTGCTACTTAAACATTAAATTTGGTCACTTATTCTGATGGAATTGGAATATGGTATCATTAAATATCTATTGTAACTCAGAAACCAATTTCTTCAAATGTGCTCCTCCAAGCGCCTCATTTGTATTGTCTGATTCATCCTTACATCCCTATGACCTAAAAGAAGGGCAGGCATCACAATATCCCCATTTACCAACTGAAGAATCTGAGAGCAGAAAATGGAGGCACTTGCTGACAGTTACGCACTATGTCAGAGGCAGGAGTAGTCAAAGATGCTACTTTTGTTCACTGCCAATCCACCCTTCTTTCCATTATTCACTAGCTTCCTTATTTCTTAAGGTGTAGGCCATTAGAAGATTATCTTGTGAGGAAAATAACATCTGTTTTAAAACTTGATGCCTTTTATAAGTTTATATGCTTTGATATAATTTTAATAGCTGTATCGTTGCCTACCTTTCTTTATGAGAGATGATATAATGTGAAAAAATACACTTGCAGAAATGAAATGAAAATAATAAATAAAGCCCTCTTCCATTTCCATTATTCTAAGTCATGCTTCTTGAGACTTCAATCTCAATATGATGTTAATAGAACCATTAGATATGATTCATACCATGCATAAGACATTTCTATTGACAATTTCATCTTGACCAAGGGTCAACGGATCCATTACAATGCAAATCTTACTGTATACTTTCCATCTAAATCAAAAGAATTTGGTCTTGTGTCCACTCTAATATGTGTCATGAAGTAGAATCCAAGCTCAGACATGAAGTACACATCTGTTTCTCATACTAAATCATGCCTATTCCTATTTGCTCTCAATTTAAAAGATAATTAATTACATTTTACATCAATAGACTACTTTGGAGTATTTAAAGAAATGCATAGGGTTTATAGGAATCCAGGTTTGCTCTTTTAATATGTAACAACCTGTAAGAAAAATTCATTCATGGATGTGCATCTCTTAATTTTGGGGGGTGCACATAAAGTTATTTTACATATTTGGTAAGATTATGCAGAATCAGGACATGTTCCAAAAGGTTACCTAACCCAGTCTTATAAAGTACAAGAACAAACTGAGATTTCAATCAGTTTTTCAGATAAGCTTAAGAATATCTCACTAGGCACAGGATTTTTTTTTTAAACCTTCACTTTTCCCCATGCTATTTATTTCTACTTTTTTTTTTTTAATCTTCATCTCTTATTCCTGCACTCCTGGGCATCTTCTCTATTCAGTGCTCTAGGTAGCATATGAATGGCAATCTAACCTTGATATGGACAATCATTGAGCCCATTTCTGGCCACCGTTAAGTTTCAAGGCTGTCCTGATCTCCTGTTATCTCTTCCCTTTTCTTGTCTGTATTATTTTTCTTCTTGAACTGTCCTGCTGCTTCTCTCTATTTGTGCACCACAGCAGACAGAACTGCTGCTGGTGAGGGCTTCCTTTACAGATGAAGTTAAAGCAGCTGAGGAGTGGCTGAACAAGATCATCCATAAAGGCTGTTTCTCCCCGAGGGTTCCATGACATTGCATCTATCCTCTGGTCTCACCACACTCCTCCAGCTTCCTTTCTTGGAAAGTTGGGTGGCGATGAACTTTGGACAAGGAAGGGTTCCATATAAATCCCTGATCTAACTCTCACTGTGTGATCTTAGACAAATCCTTTAATCTTGTCTAATCTTTCATTTTGTTGTCTGTAATATAATGATAATAATTATCTATCTCAGACGATTGTTTGTTTGAGAATGAAATTAAGTGATTTGTGTAAGGGTCACAATGCCCAGATCAAAGTAGGTGGTTCAAGCATGTTATTACCTTACTCTCTCTTTGCTTTCTCTTTTTTTTTCCCCCCATTTCTCTCCAAAATCTTCAATTTTGTGAAACAACAAAGGTTGATTTTTTGTTTTCAGGCTTACCACTATCCAACTACATAGCTACAAATGGATGAGCTTTTCCAATATTTATTCTTTTTCAGAGCAGTTTACTTCTTGTGGGTTATCAAGAGCTATACATATTTTTTCCTCTTTCAGTTATGAAAGACATTCTCAAGCTCACAAAACTTTAATTTTTTGTTCAAACCTTGCAACATAAAAGCTCAGATACAATTCAATGATATTAACTACTGAATTTACACAAAAAGATCTTAGTTGAAATCTAGTTTGTTTGCTGGTTCAAATATGCCCAGGACTACCAAGTTCAAAGGTTCTCTCTAGACATAAGTGGTAGGCAAAAATATTAGTTATTTTATGGATGACAGCCATAATTTATAAATGGACAACATCTAAAAGTGCAAAGTACAATATCCAGAAACTTTTCTTTAGCAATCCAGTTCTTGGACATCACAGGGAAACTCGGCAGGAAGAATTAGAAGTTAGTGGTTAAAATGTTTCATGTTCCCAGGTACAGTTTCTTATAGGTATTCAAACCTGCCTCACTTGTACCTTTGTTACTATCACATGTTTCATCACCCTGGAAAAGACAAATGTATATTTGAAAGAATAAGGGTATTTATTAGTGGGTAGGCCTGATTATAGGAGGCAATTATAGGGTGGAAAAGTTGGGTTGGAGTATGGGGCGGCAGTGAAGAATAAATAAAACAGTTTACTTTTAGTGGGACTGATCCCTCTTGCTCATGCATTATTGCTTGGCTACAGGAGAGTAGTAATTTATTGATGCAGATGGCTATGTAAAGTGCATGCAATTTGTGAAGGGGCTTGACCCTTGACTGATGGGCCATATGTTGTAAAGCCCTAGGGGCGTCATTTGCCTCCACTCTCTTCCTCTCTCTGTCTCTGCACCTATGGTCCTTGTTCAATCACCACATATTGAACTATAGACTTACTAACTCCCCCAATAAATCTCCAACTAATGGCTCACAAAGGCCATAACTTAACCCTTTCTACACAACAGAGCACATTATTTTGCATCATGATCACACTCAATGAAATAAAAGATAAATATTATATGACCTGCCTAGAATAGAAAGCAAATTGTTGTAAAATGGCGTTCCCTGCTGGGTATTCACTGTATTTGGATGTAGTAGGGTTGCTTTGAACTTGCTGAATTATATCGTTATTATTCTGCCATGTTATAATTACAGCTTACTGTTATAACATAATTCTTAAGTACTGTTAATACACCACACTAGAGAAACATTTAATGTTTTTTAATTAGCTTCTTTTGTCTGAGTCGTCTTTTTTTCTTAGTAAAATATGGAACATATGCTCAATGAAAAATGTGTATATTTTTAGTCTCATGTAGAAGTAAGTTTTTAGAAAATATATTAGGGCATTTGTATGGAATAACAGAGAAAAAGGTACAGCGCATGTTTTAAATACTTACTGTGCTCCATATTTTCTGCAGGACCCATTCCAGCAGAAAGACTTAATGAAATGCAGCACTGGGATTTCCTTGTAGTGTGGGCTTTCTGACTCCTAAATGCTACCTGAAAAAGAGTTTAGGACACTAAGACTAGAAAAAAGTACATTCCTGTTGATATATTAGCTTAATTTTTTCCCACCCAATAGTAAAACTGGACAAATGATACTGTTCAACGATGTGCACATCAGTACAATTTCTCTAATATTAGGAAAACCAGTCTGTTGCCTTATGCTTATTCCCATCACTTGGATAAGGGAGAAGAAGGCGTCATCCTTGAAATCCTGAGACAACATCACTGCAGGCAAGAAGCAGACATCTATTGCTAATCTGGAGTCTAAAGTTGAATTTTTATATCTACTCCTTTCCCCCTTTTCTGTGCACCGCTCCTGGTAGAGTTAGCAACAATTTAGAGAGCCTGGTGGGGTGTACGAAGACTGCAGGTTTCCGCAGTGCATACCCCATCTATAGAAATAGTAGTTGGAGCTGAGTATATCTGGCTGTATTGTATGTTTGTAATAATTAGCTTCCCATAAAACAATTCATCTTCTGCATAGCTTGCTACTACAGTGTTCACAGCTTGTGTGTGATATGTTTTATATAATATCTCTGAGCATTTTATATTAAGTAGGAATATTATGTTTGATTTCTACCAGATCTGGTTTGATATCCTGTATTGGTATAAAAAATAGGTTTTGTAATTTCTTTCTCCTAGTGAATAATTTTCTTACACTATAGTGAAAATCCAGCTCTCCGAGCTAATTAAAAGGAAGATGAAGTTTCATGTACACATACACTGTATTAAAATATTCATTTTGGAGTCACCAGTCTTATCAACACGGATAACTGATGTAGAAAAAATATTAAAATATACAGAAAAGAAGCCATTGTCTTCTGTCCCATACCCAATAGACCTAACACATACAATGAAGGCAGAAAGGAAATCAGCATAAATAAACCATGCATTCCCAATTGAATCTCAATAATTTAAACATAAATCCTTTAGGCTTTGATACCTTTTTTCCACATGGGTTTTTCTTTTGGATTTGGCACTTCTAGCATCATTTAGAATTCAACTGCAAGCCACAAGTAAATAGAGTTTCCATAAACCTTTAATAAACAATCCCCATTTGAGATATGGTTCCATAATTTAAGGAATTCCAATGAACACATGCTTGGCAAGGGATTTTCCAAGATGTGTGTGCGTATCAGTATATTCGTCTATAAAAAGGAACCAACATTTTAAAGCATAAATTACCAACTTTCCTACATATACCATGCACAAGGGAGGACATCTATAATATATGTATTTATTTCTGAAATTGATAACAAGCAAGGAAGAATTGCTGATATTCTGTTTGCCATGTATTTGAAAAGTTGCCATAGTTTTCAGAAAACGTGGTAAGAAAAACTTTTCTCCATTCTGATGTGTTTTCTCTCTAATTATAATTTGGCGTCTAGAATTTGTTGTTTCTTTAAAAACTAAAGTAAACTGCAGGCAAATTATATTGATTTTAGTTTTTAAAAGCCCTCTAATTAAAATAGCAGCTTAACAGCAAATGGCACACGAAGTATTTCAGAATAAAAAATAATGGTGTAAATTGAGTGTGTCAACTAAAGTTGGTATGAAGATTAAGAAAATAGTTACCTTCATTTAGTGTATGTTTCATATCATGCCTTTTCCTAGTTCTTCAGTTAGTTAATATAGCTGTAATGAGTTTGTGCTCCTTAGAAGCAGCCAACAGACTAAGCTTTTCTTTAAGAACATTCAAATGCCTCAAATCAATACCATTTCCTAAATTAAAACTTTGTTGGCTCACATTTAAAAGACCTGTGGTTGCTGGTGTATCCTTTATGCTAGCCCAACAAAATGCCAAGCAATCTTATTGTCACCCTGCTACATTCTGATATCAGCATTGTCAATGAGAAAACTGAATATATTTTTCTCTGTGTATACTCATTCAGAAGCATTCAATTATAATTTGCCTCTTAAAATCATATCATTATCTAGTATCCCATTGAGTTATTATTGAACACATTAATTAAAATGCCTCAGTATTGAACTCAATGGGTCAAAATATTTGCGTAATCCAATAGACCCTTAATCATTGACATTTGAAGATTGCCGTTGTTTTTTTATCCAATAGGACAAAATTTATTTTTAGTACAAAAATTTCAAGAAGATATAACAATAGTTATTTAGGATTAAAATGACATGCCAAATACCAAAGGAAAGTTAGAATTTGTTTTCTTTTTAAAAATGGTTTCTATGTCATTGTTGAAAGTGATAATGATTTTTATGTACGTGACTATATGAGAAATAACATTTTATCAGTGTTTCAGGAATTCCACATTCTTTGTGCAAACACTATGTTATAATTATTTTGTATCTTCTGTGTAATATATACAGTAAATCAACACATATTTATTGAACACCTACTCTGTGCTGGGTGTTAGAATGATAACACTGAACAACAGTATCTCCTGTGCCTTGAAGAACTTGCAATGTAAGCTACCCATGATACTTCCCTGAGGATTTTCCATGTTTTTCTAACCATTTTATAAAATTCCTATATTTGGAGGCTCTCCAGAAACAGGGAAAGGGACTGGTAAAATTATAGTTGAAAAGTACAGCGTATTTTGAGGGACAAATATTTATGTTATTGTATTTGTTTTATTTTATATTTTTAAAACATGGCGCTATCCCCCAACAGAAGTGATTTTGTCAAGCATTAACCTAGTGTATTTAGAAGCAACAGCTGAAGGATTAAGGAAACATCAGCACTGAGTGTGAGGAAGTCAGCATAGAGTGTGATTAGATCCTCCACAGTGTGCTGTTCTTAGCCATTCGCTGCAAAATCACATCAGTAATTTTCAGTGACATTGTAAATTGTCCACATACAAAAGACAACAAAGTAGAAGAAAATTGAATCATAAGTGAAAAAATTCAAGTACTACTCAGTTGTACCCTGGTGTTTGTTGGTTTGGGGTGCCCTGAATTACATATTAACAGAGAACTGTCTTGTAAAATTAGATGCCCCATGGGCCCTGACTTTACCTTTTTCATGTTGTTTCATCATTTCAAGGATCTTTCCTTCTGGTTAACCCTTTCTCGTCTTCTGAACAAGTTCTTGCAGCCAGAGGGTGTGAGTGCTATTTTTAGCATGCTGCTTTGAGTGGTGGATAGTAGTTGGAAATTTCTTTGCCTGCTGCATGAATACACTTCCCTGCAGTGTGTAGAAAGAAGCACTTAATTTGGAGCTTTTCATTTTGGTTAGTAACACTGAAAACATAGCACAGGTGGCTATGATTTTACACCATGTCGGTAAAAATACTCTTTTTCTTTCCTCTTCAATCTTTTCAATCTTCTTGTTTCGTCATCTTAAACCCACAAGATGGGGAATTACAGAAACTGATATTTTAAATCGATGAACTAGTTTAAGATGCTCTTTGAAAAGGAATCCGGACTTACTATGTAATCTGTATTAGGCTGTTCTCACACTGCTGTAAAGAAATACTTGAGATAGGGTAATTTATAAAGAAAAGAGATTTAACTGTCTCATGGTTCCACAAGTTGTACAGACGGTATGGCTGGGGATACTTCAGGAAACGTACAGTCATGGCGGAAGGTGAAGGGGAAGCAGGCATGTGTTACGTGGCAGGAGCAGGAGGAAGAGAAGAGGGGGAGAGGTCCACACACTTTCAACCAACCAGATTTCCTGAGGACTCACTCACTTTCACAAGAAAAGCAAGGGGGAAATATGCCCCCATGATCCAATCACCTTCCACCAGGCCCCACCTCAAACACTGAGGATTAAAATTCAACATGAGATTTGAGTGTGGACACAAATCCAAACCACATCATAATCAAAATGTAAAATCACCAAGGATGGGGAAAGATTTATAAATGTAGGGTTTGAGTTCATGTAAAAGTTATAGCATTGTCCACTAATGACTGTTATTGGGCCGGTATCTTTATCATAGTTCAACATAGTTTCGTTATTGTAATTGTGCCCTAGGTTTGTGAAAACCTTTACCAGTTATTTTAGATATACAGTTTTGCTATTTGGCAATATTTAGGTTGTAGTCTCATCTTGTAGGTTAGAAAGTATCTTCATTTTATAAAAATCTGTATAGATTTAGATTAATCTTCTATTAAGGGTGAGATACTCATGTTCAAACATTAGATTTTCCTGATAATCCACTTTTTAGATAATTTCAGCTTTTATTTTAGATTTAGGGATTACAGGTTTGTTACAAGGGTTTATTGCTTGACAAAATGGTTTCGGGTATGAGTGATCCCATTACGCAGGTAGTGAGCATAGCATCCAATATGTAGTTTTTCAGCCCCTGTTTCCCTTCCTTTTCCCCTGTCTAGTAGTCCCCACTGTTCATTGTTTTTATTTTCATTTCCATGTGTACCCAATATTTAGCTCCCACCTAGAAGAAAGTGTGGTGCATATACACTATGGGATATATGCAGCTGTTAAAAAAAGAACAAAATCAAATGTTTCGCAGCAACATGGATACAGCTGGAGGCCATTAACCTAAGCAAATTGACGTAGGAACAGGAAACTAAACACCACCTGTTCTCAGTTAGAAGGTATCTTTGAATGGCGTTGTCAAACTCAAGCACGGATCCTTGCTGAAGTACCAGAATCTGGACTGGCTATGAGTCAAAAACAACTAAATAGTATTTATGGATCTGAGTCTTAGATTCAGAAAAATAAAAGAAATCTAGCAGTTTTATTAAGTTGATACTAAGGTGTAGATAATGTATTGCATGAAATTATAGCAAGTAACACAATTACTTTTGGCTAGTTGGTCATTCTCTTTTTCTTTATGGTTTCTATCCTTGTACAGACATTTCTAACTAGTGATACAGAACAATAACTTGGATGACTCAAAAGCATTATGCTAAATAAAAGAAGTCACACTCAAATGAATATATGCTTAATGGTTTGATTTATATAAACTTTCTGAAGAGGTAAAACTGGATGGTTGGAAAGTTGATTAGTGCTTTCCAGGGGCTAGGGTTGGGGGAGGGAATTAATCACAAATACCAGAGGGAACTTTTCGATGTGGTGGCAATGGTCTATATCACCATTGTGTCATGAGTGTCAAGACTCATCCGATATTTTTTGAAATTCATTAAATTTTGCCTGAAAATTATATCCAAAAAATCTAATCTAGACAAGTTGACATTTTTACCTGTTTTTTTCCTATAAATTAAAGCTATATTGAGTTTATTAATGAAATTATTAATGAAATCATTTATAACCCTAATATTTTCCTAGTACTGTATAAGCTGACTTTACCTCTAGTTACTACATATTGAATAGAGTCAATTGAGGTATAAATTTCAAACTAAAACTAAACAGTTTTTTTCCCAAGAAACATTTATCACACAGGTGCTATAAAATACATGTATTTCACATCCAAATTTGCATATAAAGTGTTGTAGGAAAATTAGAAAGCATATGGTCTTTTCTTCTTTTTCATTGTCTAAGAAGCACCAAAGGCAAATAACTTGGCATGATTCTTCTAGTTTTACTGTTTTTAAATAGCTTTATTTTCAGGCAGATGGGGAGTGCTAGCCACTCATTAAAATTATACTTGTATATATCATTAGAACGTTTTATATTTATTCATGAAAATAAAATTTTTAGAATTGGTATTTAAAAACAAAAAACCTGTCATAGAGTTGAGTAACAACTGTATTTGTTACTTTTAAACCACTTTGAAATATGTTGCAGCATGGACGTTTCCTTAATTAATATTCTCTGAGATTCAGGTTCTCTTTAATGATGTTTTAGAATGCTCTCCATCCTAGAAAGCAAACAATAATCATTAGCAAACTAGAGATTGAATTACATGGAGAGAATGGACTTTAAGATGTGGCATCTCTTCCGAGTTGTATTAGAAAAATATGTATGGAAAAACATTATCATATACTTTGTAATAAGTACTTTTCCCCCTCTGTGAAGAGTTTAAAAATCCGCACTTACAATGGATAGTTTTCAAGGATCATTTTGTGGATTAATAATCTGAGCCAAAGAAATGTAATGTAGTCCATCAACACCAGATAGTTAAAAGATTCTTCTGCTATGGAGGTTTTTTAAAAAGACTGATTTAAAATGTAAAGATGGGTATCTCTTTATTTATCACAGTTTGTTACTACAAATTTGAAGACGTAGAAGATAACATTCTTTTGGATACTTAATGGATATTTCTTAATTAAAATTACTAATACATTTCTTAGATTAATACTGAAGCTAGAGAAATAGCTATAATCATTTGCTGAAGAATATTTGAAAATGTAGAATGTCTCATCTGACACATGAAAATATATTGCATAATTTGATATGGCAATGTAGATAGGTAAAAACATAGATACATACATAGATAGATAAAAACCAATATATGTAGGTAACTGACTTTGAAAATTTGTTTTGAAAACAAAACTTTTGGACAGTTTTGATGAGCTACTGTGTGATAAGGCAAATTTTATAAAACTGAAGTCAAAACTAAACTTTCTGTCATTCAAAACTGTCATATGTCAAAACATTTTTAGAGACAACTTTAATAGAACTTTAGCATCTTATAATGTCACATCCCTGATAAACTTGAGTGTATGCAGAGAATGTGCCAAAATTTAATGAGCCCATGTCTAAACAACCATTACTTTGTGGCTAAAGATATTTTTTTCCAATTTCTCTCCCCTGTATGGTTACTTTGCCTTTCTAATTTATCCTTGTAATATGTGCAACAAGTGAAGAAATAGAAAGCTTGGGGGACATATGAACTGGTATATAAAGGAAAATATCTCCACGGTTTTTCTACATTATCTCTTCTTTATCTCTCTTTATTCCTGTTTTACTAAATAAAATATTTTTATCCTCATAGTTGCAGTATTCAAATAGTTTTTTTTTTAATCTGTATGTCAAATGGATAAACTTTCATAGTACAAATTGCCAAACAAAATTGGAGTAAGAGTTTCTCTAGGACCACAATTTGGTGTACAATATGATACCAAATATATTGTAAAAACTATTTCCTCTTAATTTAGTTGTAGATAAATGCCAGATGATGGTATTGGAAGGGTGATTTAAATCACCTTAGTTCCTTGGAATCTTTACCTTTGTCTACATAAAGCTGTTAAAGCAAACTGCAACCTACTTTTCCTCAGTGATGACATCCAATTGTTTTCCCTTACATGTAGTGCTATGGAAGTATTCTATGAGTTTAGCAAACATATCTATGCAATATGTATGGATTATATAGCTTGGATTTATTTCAAAATCTATGGAGAGGCTGCAAAATCCCTAAGTACGTTATAGAAAAGTTAGGTATACTCCCTTTCACTCCCCTTCACATTTCATTGTATCCATGCTCTTCTAGGCATGTTCCTCTAAGATGAGTTAATATGTTATAAAAACAAAACAAAAGAAAAAATGTCTGTGATACCTTAGCATAGTATTTCTGAACGATTTTCCATTACTGCCCCTTAGAGGATTTTTTTCAACAATTTTTCCTATTTGCTATTCCCTTGAAATGTTACTACTACAGATAAACTATGTATCTGTTTATATACTATATTTGTGTTTTGGTACATAAAATACCGGATTTTTGCCTCACTCCCCTGAATCTATTTTTGGCCCCTTAAGGTTAGCATTGCCTTCCTTGAGAATGCATGCTGTGGCAGTATTAGATTGTCTGCTCTGGTTAGGACACATTATCATGTGCTGTTTTGTATGTTCCCTCTTTTGACTTCCCCTTGAACAAGAATCCCGTTCTCTCTCCCTCTTTCTCTTCCTCTTTCTTTCACTCTTTCTTTCTTCTTTTCTCTCTTTTTCTTTCTATCAAAAAAAAAAAAAGGAAATGCTTTAATAATTATATTATTCAAAGGAATAGCCAGCCATCGTGGTACTTACCTTTGGTTCTAGATACTCAGGAGGCTTCAACAGGAGGATCGCTTGGGCTCAGGAATTCAAGACCACCCTGGGCAATGGGAATCTGTTCTCACATTTCTAATAAAGACATACGCAAGATAGGGTAATTTATAAAGGAAAGTTGTTTAATGGACTCACAGTTCCACATGTCTGGGAGGCCTCACAATGATGGCAGAAGACAAATGAGCAAAATCACATATTACATGGTAGCTGGCAAGAGAGCTTGTACAGGGGAACTTCCGTTTATAAAATCACCAGATCTCATGAGACTTCTTTACCACTATAACAGTATTGGGAAAACTGCCCTTGCGATTCAGTTATCTTCAACTGGCCCTGCCCTTGACTCATGGGGATTATTATAATTCTAGGTGAGATTTAGGTACGGACACAGCCAAACCATATCAGCAACATAGTGAAAACATTGTCTTTTAAAAAGAAAAAGAGAGAGAGAAAGAAATGGCAGTTTTCTTTTCTTTTTCTTTCTTTCTTTCTTTCTTTCTTCTTCCTTTCTTTCTTTTTCTTTCTTTCTTCTTTCTTTCTTTCTTTTCTTTCTTTCTCTCTTTCTCTCTCTCTCTCTTTCTTCTTCTTCTTCATCTTCTTCTTCGAGTTCATTGTATTTGTTTTTCTTCAACTTTAAGTTCTAGGATACACGTGCAGGATGTGCAAGTTTGCTACATAGGTAAATGTGTACCACAGTGGTTTGCTGCACAGATCAACCCATCACTTAGGTCTTCAGCCCAGCAGTCATTAGCTATTCTTCCAGATGATGTCACTCCTACCACCCTCCCAATACAGGCCCCAGTGTGTGTTGTTTCCCACCATCTGTTCATATGTTCTCATCATTCAGTTCTCATTTATAAGTGAGAATGTGTGGTGTTTGGTTTCCTGTTCCTGTGTTAGTTTGCTGAGAATAACGACTTCCAGCTCCATTTATGTCCCTGCAAAGGAAATGATCTTGTTCCTTTTTATGGCTGCATAGTATTCCATGGTGTATATGGACCACATTTTCTTTATCCAGCCTATCACTGATAGACATTTGGGTTGATTCCATGTCTTTGCTGTTGTGAATAGTGCTACAATGAACATCCACGTGCATGTATCCTTCTAATAGAATGATTTATCTTCCTTTGGGTATATACCCAGTAATGGGATTGCTGGGTCAAATGGGATTGTCTTGTTAGTTCTAGATGCTTGAGGAATTGCCACAGCATCTTCCACAATGCTGGAACTAATTTACATTCCCACCAGCAGTGTAAAAACATTTCCTTTTCTCTGCAAACTTGCCAGCATCTGTTGCTTCTTAACTTTTTAATAATCACCATTCCGACTGGCATGAGATAGTATCTCACTGTGATTTTGATTTGCAAGGAAATGCAGTTTTATTTGTCTATTTCAGAAAGAGCCCAAAAGATGGATATAGCTGAGAATAAGCTAGCCCCTTCCTCTCTAAAGAGAAAACTTAGATTTTGGTTCTTAGAGATGACAGTCTTAGAATTGATATTTATTCCATGAATGTAAATCTATTTAAAATGCCGTGCTAAAGGATTAAAGTTGTTTGCCATTATCGACTCGAGTAGCTCCCATAGACTTCCACTATGTTAATGATGAATGATATGTATATCCTCCATTCAACTGCAACGATGGCCTTTCTGATGACACTGTAATTCAGATCTTTCCAAACTATGTAAACAAAGGCATAGTCAGGGGTTATGCCCTGGACTGAGGAATACTGTTGCGAGAAAACCAATATAACACAAAACCACATATACCAATTTTATGAATTAGGCTAATTTACACAAGATGATGATATGTGAATGATGAGAAATTATGAATTATTATTACATTTATGAAGTGCTTATCAGAATCCAAGTACAGTGTTATAAACTTTACATAGACTTTCTAGTTTTGATCCTCATAATAAACCTATAGAATACTTTTATTATTTTTGCTTTATAGATAAGTAAAATAATATCCAAAGTGCATTTTAGATCATGGTTTAAATAGCTTATTTTATAGATGGTTATGAGAGAAGAGATTATAAAAATAAGAGTTGACGAATTTGTGCTTTATTTTTTTATGCTGCCTTTCTACTTTCCCAGTTGTGGAGATAATAGCAAAAACTAAAAAAATAAAATAGCCACCAGGAGGAATAAAGGCAAATAAAAATATGACTTCAATTCAAACTCAGACTCTAAAATTGGCTGTTTTGAAATTAACAATTGTTCTAATCATAATCATGGTAACAGCTGGCATTAGTTAACTACTTACTAAATCATCATCACCTTCACAGCAGCACTTTTGTTTTACTGAAGAGGAGACAAAGGGTCAGAGATGCTATCATGTTCCTTAGATTCTAGATTTCAGTATTTTATTAGTGATGGTCTTGATTATTTGTTGTTGTGAGATATGTTAAGGGTAATTAAATAGCTTTCTAAGAAAACTGAAAACATTTCTTTTTTCACGTAAACAATTATCACAATGTAAAATGAGTAGAATGTGCCATTTTTTTTAAACACCTAAATTTTCAGAATCATATATATTTTCTGAATATAGTTGCCCATGACAATAATTTTTTTAGCTCTTTCGAGTTTAATACAACGTACCTCTTGTTTTGAAAATTTTCAGTAACTTAATGACGACATCGCTTATATGGAAAACATTATGCAAATGACTCCCAGTGAAGTCTGTGAGTTTAGTTAAGCTTGAGAAAAAGTTTGTAATTAACAAATTAGCATTTGAAAAAGACATTTTGAATATGCATAGTAGAAAATTCTACTTAACTTGTGGGGTGTGCTCATAATGATTATATCAGAGTTCATGCATATGCATCTTTTAACATGCAAATATTTAAAACCTTAGTGGACTAGTCCAGATCTGGCTCATTTCTGTTGTTGTGATTGTTGTTGTTTTAGTTAAATGTTGAAAATTATAGATAAAGCATCACGAATACACGTACTAACATGTGGAGTCTTCTTCTCTTTGATATAGTATATTTTTAATTATTATAGATACAATATTAATTAATTGGGTTAATAAAAAGTGTGAAGAATACCTGGTAATTACTTTTTAAACTGTCTTATGTAATATATTGGCTTCATTGTAAAGTATATTTTCCTAGCAATTTTTTATGTAGGTCATATCCCTTCTCTGTTTAAAAAACTCTACTAGTTCTTGAATAATTATCAGATATGATCTCAAACCTTTAGTTTAGCATTAAGGGCTGTTCTCCAATGCAAAGCACCTCTCCTGCCTGCTGCTGTTCACGTGTTCCATTCTCATCTGGTCTTGATACTAAGTCTTATGCTTTCCATAAATGCACGATCACTAAACCACCTTAATGTTTCGATGCACCACCCTTCTGCCATTATACCTTACCCAACTTGCTTAGGCTACATGGTATTTTCCCTTGATGAATTCCTCTGGTATTTATAGTTGGACTATTATGTTCCCTACAAAGTGGTTATGTAGAAAGTTATAGCTAATTTAAATCTATAGTTGATAAATATGTGAAATCTTTGCTTTCCTAGATAGAGAAAGTAAGTCTTCTCTTGATTTGACCAACCTCCTAAAATCCAACAGGCAACTGAGGACAGAAGATTTGGCTTGACTTGGCTTACGGAGAGGATGGTCATCTTTCTAATGAACACGTAATTTATGCCCCATCTTATAGCCAAAAGGAATTGATAGACCTACAGACATAAAAAATGAGTAAACTATTTTTTCCACACTCGTTTGTTCATAACATGACATTGGAAATAAGGTCATTACATGGTCTCATGAAACCCCTGCCAATCCTATGACTTGATATATTTTAGGTTTTTCACTTTGGTTACATATTTGTTGTGACTCTTTGGCAATTTCTGATGTTTAACTTTGCCTTCAAAAAATGGCCATGGTTCATCTTCCTTTCAGTGTTCCTACCTTCTTTTTCAGTTTATTGATGGTCTCCCTTGTCCTACGCACTCATTTGGACACTGATGACGCAAAACCAATCAAAATCTACATTGGAAAAGTAAAATAATTAAGAATTAAAATCAGTGAGTTCCTAACACTAGCTCCGAGGACTAGACAGATGACACCTGAACAGAGTGGAATATAGTTGTTGCGAAGTATTACAGGCACAAGGAACAGAGTGTGCAAGGGCATTAAGTAATAAATGTCTCTGAGGACATCAGGTGGAATATAAAACTAGCTTGACTATCAGATATCAGAAAGGCCTTATGAGCCACGCTTACACTTTCCAATGTACTAGAAAAAAACAGTTATTCAAACGTTACATAATTAATCCTAGATGAAGATACTTGCAATTGCTCATTTTCCTATAAACGTGTGGACAGTGGATGAATCTCAAACTTTTACTCTAAAGCCTGAGTTGTCGGGATTAGATTTCCTGTTTACCTTCGTTTTATTTCCTGAACAGTTTTCAGTACTTCTTTCGTTACCTCCGAGACACTGACTTTTTAAAAAAATTATGTTTTCACAAAAACAAGACAAAAGTTTTTCGAGACAGTTTTAGTGTATGTCTTTTCTGACTTCAATATAGAAAGTTTCCAGTTACACAATAATTTTACTGTCTCTATATGAATACTTCACTTTGCATTAAATGTAGGAAAAAATATAAGAAGAAACGTAACAAAAAAAAAAACCACTAGGCATAACCTTAGAAATGAATATATTTGTACATTCATCCCTCAGTATCCGTGGGAAATTTGTTCCAGTACCTCCCATGGATGCTCAAGTCTCTGATGTAAAATAACATATTACTGCATATCACCTTTGCACATCCTTCTATATGCTTTAAATCAGACGTCCCCAACCTTTTTGGTACCAGGGACTGGTTTTGTGGAAGATGATTTTTCCATGGATGGTGCAAGGGAAGGAACGATGGTTTCAGGATGAAACTGTTTCACCTTGGATCACCAGGTATTCAAGCATTAGATTCTCATAGGGAACACACAACCAAGATCCCTCATATGCACAGTTCACAATAGGTAAGCACTTTTATGAGAATCTAATGCCTCTGCTGATCTGACAGGAGGCGGGGCTCAGGCGGTAGTGCTCGCTTCCTCCTGCTGTGCAGCCCCTTTCCTAACAGGCCACAGACCAATTTGGGTCCATGGCCCAGGGGTTGTGGATCCTTGCTAGAAATCATCTCTGGATACTTTTAATATTTACTACAATGCAAATGCTATGTAAATAGTTATTAATACTGTATTGCTTAGGGAATCATGACAAGAAAAAAACGTTTATACATGTTCAGTGCTGACATAATCAACCTTTTTTTCTAAATACTTTTTATGCAGTTTGCAGATATGTAGCACTGATTTAATTTTGCAGACTCTTAAAATCAACTATTGGATTCATCATTATTTTCAGGGTTTTTGTCCTCCTTTTATGACTGAATTTATTTTTTAAATAACTGAATTACTGCATAAAATATAATTATTTTTATAACTTATAAGGATGAATAGACTGTAATTAGGCTATTCTATGATAGCTGACTGGCATTTGCTGATGATATTTTACTAAGTGACCAGAATAACAAAATTTATTACACAAGTTACTTTCCTTTTTTTTTTTTTTTTTTGAGAAGGAGTCTCTGTTGCCTAGGCTGGAGTGCAGTGGTGTGATCTCAGCTCATTGCAACTTCTGCCTCCCAGGTTCAAGCCATTCTCCTGCCTCAGCCCCCTGAGTAGCTGGGATTACAGGCGTGCACTACCATGCCCAGATAACTTTTGTATTTTTTTTTTCAGTAGAGACAAGGTTTCACCATGTTGGCCAGGCTTGTCTCAAACTCCTGACCTCATGATCCACCTGCCTCAGCCTCCCAAAGTGCTAGTATTACAGGCATGAGCCACTGCGCCCAACCAGTTACTTCCTTTAGATGTTCTACTTTTTGGTCTTCAATATCTAACATGCTTTCTTTATTATTAATAGAAATAGAAAATAGACCTTAAAGGTAGGGACAGATTTCTCTCTGTAAAGTAGAATTACAAATTTTGTATGAAAGGTTAAATAGAAATAAATATCATATTCCTAAATCTATTCACAACAATTCATAACTGATAAAATGTAAGTTTACTGTAAAATGAATGACTTATTAATGTACTTAGCAAAACATTACATCTGTATGAAGTCATAAATTAAACCCTAATACATTTTATTGTAAGCATAATTTGACCTGAGTCCTCGTTAGCCTCAAAGCATAATATAATAATTAGAAAAATTGGAGATCTAACCAATTAATTTGAAAATCTGCAACGAAATCATTATTTACCTAGAGTGGATGCTTTACTAGCATACAAAGAAGTTTTTTATAAATGAAATAGGATAAATACCTAATTATTAGAACTTTTCCATTAAATAACTGATGTTGGTATAAAAAGCTTTCTGCTTTTTAAAAAAAATAGTTGCTGATATAAACTTGAGAATTTAAATGTCAATTATGGCAGATTAAAATATTTTATGTACAATGTTTTTTGTTTTTTAAAACATTATTAATGTAACAGTTACTACATCTTAATATTTTCATCCATTCTGCAAATCACTGGAGAGTCTCTGTAGTCTACGTCTAGAACAACAAGAAAAACGTGTGTAATGTATGTATCTAAAAGGGAAATGAAAATGCATGAAAATATCTCATTTTGCATACTGTTAAGCTAGAGAATTAAAGATGATAACCCCTTTTCACCATTCAGCCGAGCGTGAAAGAGCAAAAGAGATTCAAAACTTCATTAATTGCTCTCACACAACGTTACAGGCCACCTGCACTTGAAAGAATTTACATTGGAGCAGATGGATTGCTGAATGCAATATCAAAGAATTTCAGAATGTTTGTTTTAAAAATAAACTGGATTCTAAGGCAAGCACCAGCAAAGCATACAATTTACAAAGATGACAGAGCGTTTCTTATGAGAACTTTTAAAACATGTAAGTAAAGGCATATTTTTATCTCTAAAGTAAGAGTGTACACACCAACTACTCTTTAAAATAATCAAATTTACATATTTAAATATATAAATAAAACACATTCACGTGTTGTTTGGGGCTTTTGAACCTACCTGACTGGTTTCCTTTAGTAACTCCTAGATCAATGAAGTCTAGCTTTTTCTCGGAATAAGTTTTCACATTTCTCTGATTATTCAATCTTTTGAATAAAGATGGTTCCATATGGAAAATGAGATTTTTGTAAAAAGGTTAAGAGTAACTTTCTTTGGGGAAACTCATTTCACTTGTCATTTGATTCTGACTTGAGCTCCGTACTTTCATTGATAGATCCCACTCTCAATGCACTGATAGAATCCACTATGGAATAGCTAGTTGAGATGAATTAGAGCTAATCTAAATGCATCTTGGTTCAGGTGTATTATACTTTACTTTTGTTACATATTTTAATTTTTATATTTTACATAAGTTTCTATAGCTTTACCCACAAATTAAGTTTTACTTGGAATTTGCTTCACAAGATTTTCATTCTTTAAACATTGATGTACCAAGGGTCAGCAAACAACAGTTAGAGGGCTGAATCGGACCTTGGACCTGTTTTTTGGAAATAAGGTATTTTTTTTTTTAGCACAGTCACACCCATTCAATAACTTATTGTCTGTGGATGCTTTTGTGCTACAATGATAGAGCTGAATAGTCCACAGTAGATGTTATAGCTTGCAAAGCCCTGAGTAAAATTTGACTATCTGGCTCTTCATAGGAGAAGTTTACTAACTCTGATATGCTAGCACATTTTAGAACCTTGGGCAAGTTTTCTTAACCTCACTGGGCCGTAAGTTCCTCATCTGTAAAATAAAGACACTGATGGTATCTACCCAGATGTCCCTACATGTGGATAATAATAATGATACCTACCCAGGATGATTAAATGGGATAATAGAAGCTGCTAGGAAAAGGCCTGGTCCATAATAGGTCTGATACAAATGTCACCCAACATCAGCATCTGTGTCATTTTCTCAGGAATAATGCTAGGTCATGGAGACTGAGAGGAGGGTTTCAAACTACATTACTGTAGTCTGTTCAACTTCACTAATCAAATAATAAAGTAGAGAGTGTGGTTTTGTATTATGATCATGGACTTTGAAGGTGAAAGCCCTGGGTATGAATGACAATTTGCCTTCTTCCTTGCTGTTTGATAAGACCTTCAGTGAATATTGTAAACACTCTAATCCTCTCTTTCTTATCTGTAACATTATAATAATATTAATGATAATAATATCATTCCCCGATAGCCTGTATATTGTAAACGGTCAATTAAATTAGAAATATGAAGTAGGGTAATGTGTAAGGTTGCAATACAAATCAAAGATTTTAAGGCCTAATTAACCTTACTTCACTTCCATGCTTTGAACTTTGGGGGTAATGAATATGTGCAATTATTTAGCTAAGAGGGCTCAAGATTAATGCTTTTGCATCAAGTGTTGCCGCACATATCAACATGGATGATCTTACAGGCTAATGAGGGAAAGAAGCCAGAAGCCGAAGACCACATGCAGTATTAACCCCTTTATATAAAGTTCTACACCTAGAAAATCAATCTTTGGTGATAGAAAAGAAAATTGGTTACCTTTCAGTGTATGTGGAGAGGGGCATAGGGTATTAATGGTAGAGATTCTAGAAGGCAGGTGATATTACAGATCTTCATGTGGGTATAGGTTATAGGGCTATGTTCACCTTCTCTGACTTCATTGACCAGAACACTTACGATTTGTACACTTCACTGTAGGTGTAAAATGCTTACAAGAAGAATGAAATATTAAAAAGAAAAAGAAAATGAAAGAAAACAACAAAGGCATTAAGTCCATCCACTGATCCTGCTTTCAGAGCCATAAAAAAAAATCTGCTATATGATCTATTCACCTCATTCTCTCACTTACACCCATCCTTCTTTCCACAGTGCCATAAAATCTACCTGCATACACGTAAGAAAATGAGACTGTACTTCAGCAGCCTTGTCTCTTACAGCACCGTGAATACATGATGTTTGACAGGAATGACTATTTATTTTTCTCTTTATAGAAATCCTATGATCTCCACTTTTACCTGAAGTCTTTTTGTTTTAAGTAAAGTATTATGACATTAATGGCACTCATAGATCACATTCACTATATAGCTTACACACATCATTGTGCTATTCTCCAAAGTGTTTGAATTTTATTTTATATCACTCCTTTTCCTAAACTATGTACATGTTCATGAAGACAAGGCCAAAAAACAAACAAACAAACAAAAAACCCACAGGTCTTAATAGACAGATAGGTTTAAGTAGCAGGAAAATATAGTTTAGAAATTAAATTTTATTAGCTGAGCATGGTGGCATGTGTCTATAGTCCCAGCTACTCAGGAGGCTGAGGCAGGAGAATTGCTTGAACCTGGGAGGCAGAGGTAGCAGTGAGCCGAGATCACGCCACTGTACTCCAGCCTGACAACAGAGCGAGACTCCGTCTAAAAAAAAATTAATTTAATTTAGTTTTAAAAAGATAATGCCCTATATAATACAAAACCGAAAAAGTATAAAAGCTATGAAGGGAAAATCAAGTCTTTATTTTACCCTAACATTTAGGAAACCCATTCCCTTCTGAGAAGTAACAAATGTTGCTGGGTTTTTTTGTGTAAACTTCCATTATATCGATGAATAGTCTGTACATATGCATATAGCAGTATCTTTTACAAAAATAGAAACCTGTTATAGACATTACCTTATACCCTGTATAGAATCCTTATGCCCTGGCAAGAATCAGAGGAACAGTTGTTAGTAAAAATGTGTGTGGAAAGTATGATGGAAGTGAATCATGTATCTTGAACGTCTTCCATATCAATCAATGGTGAATTTAAAATACTCCAGAAAGTAATGGAAGCCTAGAAATGCAAAATTATGGAGGAATTTTTATATATTGATTTATTTTTGAGCCTGAGTCTCGCTTTATCGCCCAGGCTGGAGTGCATGTCACGATCTCCACTCACTGCAACCTCCACCTCCTAGGTTCAAGCGATTCTCGTGCCTCAGCCTCCAGAGTAGCTAGGATTACCAGCATCTGCCACTACCCCTGGTTAACTTTTGTATTTTTAGTAGAGATGGGGTTTCAACATGTTGGCCAGGGTGGTCTTGAATTCCTGACCTCAAGAGATCCAACCACCTAGGCCTACCAACGTGCTGGGATTGCAGGTGTGAGCCACCGCAATAGGCCTATGGAGCAATTTTTTAAAAGAACTTTGCAAATATAAAATTGCCTTCTTTACGTCATCCATGTACAATAGCTCTTATAATCCTTTTTGTTCGTTTGAGAGGGATTTTTGTTTTAACTGGGTTTGTTTGTTAAACAACGCTGAAGCTGTTTTATGCTTTGTTCATGAGACTTTCTCTTATCCTTCACAGAACTACATTGAATAAATATTTAGTCTGTTACTCTTGAAGTCTACACTGAAAAATATGTGAAACATTACTACTTTTTCTTATTTGTTTGTGGCATTCTGGCCATGAGTTTGTATAGATTTTTTTCAGAACTTTGGGCTTTGCCAGATGTTGAGTAGTATGATGCTAAGATGTAAGTACAAATGGTTTCACTCTTGAGTCCTTTGTACAAGTGAAAGACAACTTGGAATTCTAAACAGATTAGAAAGAGAGGTTACCATTCGTTTGCACTCTCGTAGAAAAAAGGCTCTTTGACAAATCCCTCTGCTTATTAGGCAAAGTGCAGAAAGTGTTACATCTGGAGTTCATAAGCCATTGTTTTATGGAATTGGTCCATCATACAATCCCTTATACTCTTGAAATAAACCCACGAGAATTTAAGATGCTATATGTACACTTACTAACACATTCATTCATACACATACACATCCCTCTATGCACAAATGCTACTATTAGAGACTTCTGTCCTTGCAAAAAATCGTATAGAGTAGAATGGCAACATGCTTTTCAAATTGACAGTTATTTTTTTTTTTAACATTGCTTATCTTTCAAAAGATTTCTGAATTCAGCTACAGGAATTATACTTATTCCTGGACACCTATAACCCCTATTTTTTTGTATTTCAAAATGTTTTGTGATACAACTTTTTTTCCATTAAAAAGAGCAAAAGTGAAGCTGCACTTGTTTTTGAAAGACACCATCCTCAGATACTTCTGAGTTTATTTTCCTTCCTGAAATCTTGAAGCACATATTATTTCTTTCACATCCTTTGACTGTCAAAATCCAAATTGTTCATTCTGTGAGAAGAAAACTTAAGGAAACATTCAGCAAATAGCTCGATATGTGGGAGATGGATTTTTAGAGGATTTTAGATGTTTGAGAGGAGTTGCTGATAGATTCTGTTGCTTTCAGAATTCCTTAGGATTCCATTCTAAAGGGTGACTACAATTCAGATCACCGAAGTACTTTGATGTTTTAATTTTTTCTTTTGCAGATTGTAATCCACATGTTCAGAAGGCCTTTCCCTCAAGTAAAATTTAATGTAATTCACAGTCATTGTTCCTCAAAAGTTTGAATTAAATTAACATAAGTGAATGAAACTGGTAAATAACCACAGACATATTTTATTTTGTTTTCCTTTAGGAACAGTGACAATATTATGTATAAAATTGGCAGTTCACTATTAGATCTTCATTGAATCACCCCAAATTTGATTAAAAATAGATATTTCAGTGTAGAGTAATTTAGGTTCATGAAAAACTCTTAGTTTTCTCATTTAGTTATTGGGTTTATTGAAGAACAGGGTATTTTATGTGTGTAATGATGAATTTTGTTCTTTCTCTTTTTACGCTAAGATCAAATACAGACTGCAAAACTGACCAAGCATGAAATTGTTTTTAGAAATTGTGGGAGCTAGTTTCGATGGCAAGAATCAGAGGAACAGTTGTTAGTAAAAATGTGTATGGAAAGGATGATGACAGTGAATGGGAGAGAATAAAGGTAGAGAGGTGTTAATATGCGGCAAAAACATTAACCGGACAAACACTTCTCTGTAGGGTATTTTACATGCAAAGCCAGCACGCTTAAAAACATACAAGTTTTTGGATAAAAGCGTTCTCATTGTTCTGACCTTTTTTCTGAACATGTAGATGGAAAGGACTCACATCTTCATACAGATTTTGTGTCTTCTGGTAACTGCCACTGCAGAGCAATTAGCCTTCGTGAAGGCTGTGCTTGTGCAATACTAATTAACATGCCTGTTGTGCTGTTTTCCTTATTTGACCATGTGACAGCCCACAGGTCTGACACCCTCTGTGAACCAACAGCTGAGGAAATTTCCAACATGGCAGATTTTTTTTACAAAATACACCCAAACAAAAATGTAATCACACTTTTCCTGAACAACTGCATTAACAGAATGTGTTACAACGAATCTACAATTAGAGGATTGCATTCATTTGTACTGGGGAAAAAAAATAAAGGAGACTAGACCCTACTCAAGCATATGCATACAAATTGATTATACCTTGGGTCCAGAATTTCAAAGTGTGATAACACTTTATTATGTTATCATGAAGAATATAATTTACCAGTATGATCACATCTAGTAAAATTATCATGAAAAGTTGGAAGCAAAGTTGTCAATATATTTACAGCACCATGTCAGACCTCTATCTTGACTGGCTAATTTAGTAAACTTGTATGTACCATGACTTTAAGAGTCTAGGCATTGGTGAGTTTTGTTACTGTGTGTTTGTTTCTGTTGTGGTTGGGACTGAGATACTATGATGAACAAAATTGTAAACAGGCACTGGATATATGGATTGTACAGTCCAGTGGGTGAAGATGGGGAAGTTTATTTATAAACTCTACAAGTAAATGTGAACTTAGCATTGATGTGAGGGGAGTTGCTTGATACTCTGAGGTTATTAATAGAAGTATTTAGCCAGATTGTAAATTGAGGTAAGTTTTCTTGGAAGTGACAGTTGAGAAAGAGATAAAGTAAAATTGACAATTGTGAAAGACATAAAGGAAGACATAAAACTAAAGACATAAAGTAAAGTAAGTTCAACCAGCTTATCTGATTAAACAGGTAAGTGGAATCTAGAGCACCAAGTCACACACAGCTGCATATTGGACTTGCCTCAGAGGTAGTTTTTTGTTTGTCTTGTTTTCTTTTTTCTTGCTTTGTTTTTTTCTAAATCACTGATACCTTAGTCCCATGTCTAGAAAGTCTAATTTAATTGTTTAGGATATGGCCTGGACATTGAGACCTTTAGAATATCACCAGGTGATTTTGATGCACAGCAAAGTTTCATAACAATTAATCATAATATTCTAGGCAGATGGAAAAGGACTTGTGGTAAGATGAAGCATGGCAAAATATTAATAAGGCTGAAAGGTCAGTTGCTGCTCCTGCAAGACAAGGAGAGGAGGGACCTGGGGAGAGAGGCATGTGCAACATGAGACTGAAGAGCTGGCCAAGAAGCCTGTAGGCCGTTATGTGGATTTGGTGCTTTGCTGAATAGCAGCAAGAAGCCACTCAAATCTTCCAGTGGACATGTTTTTCCACCACCCCTCTGTTTTTTTTTTTTTTTTCTGAGAAAAACATGGAAATGTTGACTTTGCTTTTCTCACATATTTTGACTTATCCATCTCTTTGTACCTTTTAAATGGACAGGATTTTTTGAGATTAAGTTGTCCATGGAGAAACTAAAATATTTTCTTTTTTTCAGTCTGGAGTTAGCACAAAGTTGGAAAATGTATTTTAAAAAGCAAGGTGACCCTTAGTCATTAGATCAGTCTTCAGCTCTGGGTCTCCCAGCCCCCAGGTGGACCTGAGATGAGCTATACTGAAGGGGCTTTCAACTTCAGCTGCGTGTGACAATCAGGGACATTTTTACAAATATGGATATCCAGGCTCAAGTCAGTCAATTTAGGAGTGATAGTTAAGCATAATTTTTGAGGTTCCTTAGGTGGTTCTAACGTTTAGCCAGAGTTAATAACAACTGACCTACTAGATAAATCTTTTTGGATTTGATTAAATTTGGGCATATTGACCTTAGAAGTGCACTGGAATCTCTTGGTTTTTGGAAATGAGAGGAAGTTAAAATGAACACCTTAATGTATTTGCCTACGTGCACTCCCTTCACAGAATAGAGATGAGTCCTTTCCAGGTAGATCCAGTTAAAGGAAACTCCCTCCAGAATGCTGGGTGATGAAATGAAGGAAACCTTGCCTCCTCTGGATGTTTGCCATTGGCTACATCACATTTCCCATGTTGTATTTTCAAGAGTCAGGATCTAACTGTAAATATATGTACCTCTAACACTTAGTTCGATTATTTTCCCACAGTGGTGTCAAGTCCACACGTTTATATCAGTGCTTCTGCTTTTCTAGATGCCAGTTGACACTCAGGGTTTTTACATTTAAGGGAAGAAGAAACTGACAAACAGAAGAAGTAAAGGAAGTTTGTATGGAACAGAAAGGGAAGGAAACAGATCTTGAATGTGGGTAGGAAGGAAGAAAGTAGACTTTGTCTGGGATCGAAGGCCTATTGACATGAGGAGCCATGCTTAGGGAGGCCAGAAAGAGTAAGCAGAGTCGGACACAAGCCGAGAAGGTTCAACACCAGGCGGCTGCTGAATGAGTCCATCAGTGGATGGGCTACTAAGCAGGCAGGGCATTATGCTGGTGGGTTATTCTGCAAATCCTCCTCAGCCAACGATGAATGGCATTAGATTCATCAAAGGATTCAGTGAAAATGAAGCTTTTTGGGTGAAGAATTCGAAGGATATTCTGAGAGTTGTGACATAGATGAAGAAAAATTCTCAGCATGAATTGAATAATGTTCACACACAGTCTGAAAGTTAAAACTTATAAGTACTGAAACCACACCAACTAGCACCAGGAAACACACAGGGCCATTTACTAATAACTCTTAGGAGTTCAAGCATAGAAAATGATGTTTTAAAGGTCAGAGTTAAAAGATTATGCCTTTTACCTCCATGAAATTTTATAGCTGGAAAGGAACGCCAATCCAAACCACTCATTTAACAATGAGAAAACCGAAGTGAAATGATTTACCAAGCTAAGAAATTACTGAGAGCTAGACCTAGAATCCAGACTCTCTCACTCATGAGTCTTTTGTATTCTCAGTCTGTCATGCTGCGTTCAGACCAGGGCAAATATGAGACTGAACTGAAGTGGGGAAAGGTTTCCTTCACTCACGGGAAACCACCATTAAGGGTTATTCAATGCTGGGAAAGTACAGTGTGGAAATAGCTGCACTGTAACAGTCACAGCTGACTAACAGCAAGCTATCACTTGCAAAGCCATGAACAGAAAACTTTGGTTGGGATTCAGGAGATGAGTTAGAATTCTTTTCTGTTACAGACAAATTCATTATTCATTCCTTCATTCACCTGTGCCTCTTGTGCTCATGGCAATGTGCTTGGCACTGTAGAATAGATAATGCAATAGACCCTGACCTGGAAGTGCTTATAGTCAGTATGGAAGACAAAATATATGTGTACAGAATTATAATTAAGCACTGATTTAAAAAAGTGTTGTGAGATCTGGAACAAATCAGTAGCCAGGACATTTCAGAAGATGGAGAAGTTATTTTCATCTACTAGGGCAAGTAGAATTACCAGAGTCAAGAATATTTAATGAATATTTAATGAAAAAGGTAGAATTTAAATTAGATATTGAATAATAAGTAGGATGATTATGGTGAAGGAAAGGAAGAAAGCATTTTAGAAAGAGGAAAAAAGAGAAGCATGTAGGAACAAAATTAGTGCTTTTTGACAGGATGTGAAACATTTTTAAAAATGTAAGTTGAGAAGGTGAGTTGGAATTAGATTCTAAAATATTAGTCTATGTATGTTTTAAGTTGACATTTAAATGGGTGACAGAAGAACGGAATAGATAGGTGTGGTATCAGGCTGTGTTTTAGGAAAAGCAACTTAAGAGAGAGCCAAGGGTAGTCTGGAGATAACAAAGACTGAAAGCCTGGAGATATATTAGTTTACTCCCACGCTGCTATGAAGAAATACCGAAGTAATTTATAAAGGAAAGAGGTTTAATTGACCATAGAGTTTCCACAGGGCTGGGGAGACTTCAGGAAACTTTCGATCATGGTGGAAGGGGAAGCAAACACATCCTTCTTCACATGGCAGCAGGAAGGAAAATTACCCAGCAAAGGGGGAAAAGCCCTTTATAAAATCGTCAGATCTCCTGAGAACTCACTCAATATCAGGAGAACAACGTGGAGGTAACTGCCCCAATGATTCACTTACCTTCCACCGCTCTCTCCCATGATACGTGGGGATTATGGGAGCTGTAGTTCAAGGTGAGATTTAGGTGAGGGACACAGCCAAATCATATCAAGAGACTTCTTAGATTATGATTGCAAAATATCAGGTCAGACTAATCAAGAATAGGAATCAGAGGAACAATATAATAATATAGATTATAACAGAGTGGGACAATATAGCAGAGAATGGCAGGCAATGTCTTCCAACTAGACAAAAATAAGAGAATGGAAATGGAGACCCCAAGTTGGTCTCAAAGATTCTAAGCCTAGGTAACAGGAGGGAAGACAGAGTCATGACAATAAATATGGAATGCAAATATCATTTCCGTAACACTCATCATATTCTCATAGTTTTGAAAAAATGCCTCATTCTTTCTCCCAAAAATATTTAAATCTGCCATACATATTATATATATTATATATTGTACATGTACAACATGTCCACAAATGCAAATTTTGTAGCTTTAATCGCTTTTGCAGGTTAGCATAGATTTACAGCAAAAGAAAAATTGACAGAGAATTAAATAAATTATGCAGCAGGGAAATCAATTTTTTTTTACTGCTCTCAAGCTCTAGACTCTGCCTAGAGTTTT
Source organism: Cacajao melanocephalus (assembly GCA_963573385.1). Taxonomy (NCBI): domain Eukaryota; kingdom Metazoa; phylum Chordata; class Mammalia; order Primates; family Pitheciidae; genus Cacajao; species Cacajao melanocephalus. The sequence continues at coordinate 69,117 of CAUYLG010039986.1, forward strand.
TGTCCTTTGCTATGCTGCCTCACATATTCCAAAAATTATTCTAAGAAAAAGTTGTTTAGAGAGTTGGTTTAGTTTATAGAGCAGCCACTCAGAGTTGAAAATAATCAATAGTAGCTTAAGATTCAGGCTCTAACTGGATATTTAGGCAGGGACCCAAAGACACAGTTATTCCTTCTAACTCAATTTAGTACAATGTAGACAGCATGAATGTAGCAGCCCAACCCATCTGTTCTTTTTTTCTAATTTTGAAGAGGTTATTTTTACATCAGTCTTTGGAATTTTTGGTTCTATCTCTGCCATGCTACAAAAATACTGATGCTAACAGACTAATTTTTTTAAAAAAAATTATATTGTTGATAAGAGGAAGAGGAAATTGTGGTATATAGTCCTAGTCATTTTCCCATTTAGGCAGTATTTCCTTTCTTTTTACATAAACACTGTGACCTTTTACTTTCTCACCATCTCCTTTCCTCTGCCTCAGTTTTCTTAAAATCTCAATGTTTCTGATAATGGGTGTCTCTAGAATTTCTTTACAGGAGTGATTTAGGGGCTGCTGCCTAAAATAAGAGAGTTGGGGGGCTTATTTTAAACCTAAACTGAAATAATAGACTTTTATTTTATTTTGTTTTTAGACAGAGTCTTACTCTGTGACCCAGGCTGGAGTGCAGTGGCGTGATCTCGGCCACCGCAACCTCCATCTCTCAGGTTCAAGCAATTCGCTTGCCTCAGCCTCCCGAGTAGCTGGGATCACAAGTGCACACCACTATACCTGGCTAATTTTTGTGTGTTCAGTAGAGACGGGGTTTCACTATGTTGGCCAGGCTGGTCTCAAACTCCTGACCTCAGGTGATCCACTCAACTCGACCTTCTGAAGTGCTGGGATTACAGGCATGAGCCACTGTGTCTGGCCTAATAGACATATTTTAAAAATACATATTACTGATTTTAACAAATGGAGATTTCTAAGACGATTTTGTTCATGTTTTCCATAAGATTTCTAAAGAGTCCAATTTCCTAATATTGTTACCAGTATTATTATCAGAATAATTATTCTGCAGGAGACTGGTGTTAAAACAATTCCCACCATAGCTGATAACATAATAGATTGCATTGGCTAAGTGTAATTTATGAAACAATATGCAGTGGAGACCCCTAACTACTTATATATGTAGCCTTCAATCACTTCTGAAATTGCGTATGCATGTATTGCTCCAAAATGATAGAATAATATAAATATACAGCAATCTACGTATTTATTCAATTATCAATTGACTCACTTATCAAATATTTAAAATGTTCCTATCATAGATATAGCTGTAGATATCTAAATTCACACGTGAGCAAAGCAAAATTAGATTGCCTATACCATTCATTTGAAAAGTTAGGCATAAACACTCAACTGAAATATCCCTTTTCGTTCTCATCATAGTTAAAATGATACCTTCCTTTTACTTTAGAAGCTAGCCTTCAAATATAACTCTTTTACTAAATACACAGTGTAGTGGTTAAACGTATGGCTCTGGAGCTAAACTCCCCAATTTCGTTACCTAACTGCTGTGTGTCCTCAGATGAATTACTTGACCTTGCTGAGCTTCAATTTCCTTTTTTTTTTTTCTTTTTAAAATTCTTTCTTTCTTTTTTAAGAAGGAGGGTCTTGCTCTGTCACCCATACTGGAGTGCAGTGGCACAGTCATGACCCACTGCCGCCTTGACCTCTTGGGCTCAAGTGATCCTCCTGCCTCAACCTCCCAAGTAGCCAGAATTACAGGTGTGCCTCACCACACTTGACTAAGTAAAGAGCAATTTATTTTTTCATAGAAACAACATCTAGCCATGTTGCCCAGGCTGGTCTCAAACTACTGGCCTTCAATAATCCTCCTGTCTTGGCCTCCCAATGTACTGGGATTACGAGTGTGAGCCACCAAGCCTGACCTGAGTCTGTTATCTCAATTAAAAGAAAATATATTAATAGTACCTATCTCATAGGGTGATTGTAAAGATCGAACTAATTAATAGATGTAAACAACTTAGAACAGTGTCTTGTTTGTGGTGAGCCCTTAATACAAGTTTATTATTCTGACTAAAGCCATGTTTCTCTTCATTAGGTCTACCTATGCTTACTTCCTCGTCTCCCATAATCACCCCTAAACAATTGTGGGTCATACTAGCTCAGCAAATAAAATCATTAAACCAATCATTGTACCTGTGTGTATTTCTATATAATTAATATGAATTTTTGGACTAGAAATTCATAAAGGATATGCTGATATGGACATCAAATCTAAGAGATAATGCCAAATTTCCAGATCTCTTCTTTAGGGTTCCAGCTCACCCAATGATTATGAGAGGTTTTAAAGTCAACTGTAATTTCAGATATCTATCGGAAAACACATTAAATATCCTCTAAATGATGAAAACATAGAAGAATGCATTAATACAGTTGAAATATAGACTTGGAAGGCAGCAACAGCAGCCGACTGTGACCTTTTTATTGAGAAAGTGACCCAGAAAATGGCCAAGGAAATTTCATCATTTATTTCCCACTTCTGAACCAAAGTCTCAGTTGCCTTTAAATCCCCATAGGATGAAATTGGCTTTAGGTTGTATATAAAATACAAATTGAGTAAGGGAATATTTTATCTTTACTGCTCAGATGTTTTATCAGCATTGAATAGAAAAACACACTAATATTTCTTTCCTTAAAATGTGCACGTCAGCTATAATTATAATCAGTCCATCCAAAGAAGGAATTCATGGGACTTAATGTGCTACCAAATGCAAAGATAGACCTTGCTAATTCTCTAAAATTACACATTTGTTTCTGGGCACGTAGTTATAACAGTACCTCCATGCCATGTTCTTTCTATATTGCTACAAAGCACTGTACATTAACTTGTAGGTATGGAGTACCGTATTAATTTGGAAGTTTGAATTTCTAGAATATTTTATGTTTAGGTACAGATCACACAGAGTGGACACTCCCTAGATGAGTTGTTGAATGGCTGAAAAAGGACAAGGTAAATGAAGCTCTTTGATAAACTATGGAAGGCAAAAATAACCTTTCTATAAATTTGATTTTAGAGCTAAGGTAGGTTTGTTTTGATATTACATTTATTCCAATGTGAAATATAATATAAAGAAATACACAGTATTCTGTGTATTGTTATCCCTGTGTGAAATACAATATAAAGAAATACACAGTATTCTGTGTTCATAACAGAGTGAAAATATATGCCTTTATTAGAACAACTAATATTAAAATGCATCTACTATGTGGACTTATAAAATAACCTATATTTATTGCATTCACAATGCTTATATTTCAGTAGAGAATAAAGATAAGGCAATTAAAATATACGAGTATCTTATAACTGAGTTTGTATATTTTGACCACATTTTGTACATAATTGGTAGTGATGGTTGTGTTAATTAATCTGATTGTATTCATCATTACACAATATGTGTGTATAAGCATGCATAAAAACAAAATCATCATGTACATCTTGAATATATTCAACCTTTAATTGACAATGAAATATTTTATATATATATAACATATACATGTATATATATATGCAAGTGCTAGGGATAAGCAGAAATTTTTCTGGGGACATTGAAGGTGACACTTTAGGATTGTTAAATATTTTAAGAAAAATCACATTTCACCTTCACCTTTGTAAGAAGTTGTGCTGGGTTTCCTTTCCAAATGAAACGCAGTGTGACAGAAAATAGGCTCATATCGCTCTCTGTAGTGGGATAGCTTTCTTTCTCAACATCAACTAACACATCTCCTAGGTGTCCTTAAAGTTTCAACCTATAAATATTCTACCTCATTAAGCATAAGGACTAGCCATGGACATATGCCGCTAGTGTCCACTTTCCTTCAGAGATTTAGGGTGATGAGAAGATAAAGGGTCTGCTTACCAGATGGAGCTTGTCAGATTAGCAATTGGAGCAGAGTAAATATCGCTGTCATATTGTTGTTTTGAAGCACAAAGAACCCCTTTTGTATAACGCATGTGCATATTTAATAGTTTAAAACAAAAAAAGCTCAGCAGAAGGTTGGCTGGTGGTTGTACTTCTAGCAGAGTGGCCATTGCCTGAAGGCACGTTTCTGCTTTCCTCATAATAAGGAACATTAGCAACCAGTGGCTTGAGAAAGGCAGAGTCAAATAAGTCTCTTGGGGCCCGGTCCGCCACATGAAGTGAGAGCCGTTAGACACAGCAATGAGATTACTGCTCCAGAAAGGGTTTGCCACGTATATTACTGCATAGGCTTTTCAGGCCTGCCAGCTCACTCAACTTACAAATGTCAAACATGATTTAGAAGGTTATTATACTATCAAGAGGGAAGGAGAATGATTTTCCATCACTGAAATTTCTATTTCATTCTGTGGCACATACTGCATCTCACGAAGGCCGATATTGCAAAATAACCTGCTTTTATCTTTAATAAGTGTTTTATGGACCTTAAATTGGAAGAACCATTTCCACTTTATTTGTATTAGAAAATTTGATCTTTTCTGGTTGAATAACAGTGTGATAGATATAGTGTGTGTATCTCTGTATTGTGTTTAGAAGATTGTTCTTTGAGGGGAGTAAATTTGTTTATGATACGTCAGTTAGGGAGAGCATACATAGGTAAGCTGTAGTCTTGATAAGTGCATTTGTAAGCCTGCAATATTTTATGCTAAACATGATCAGGTGCAGTTCTCTGTACTGCATTACTTATTTCTCTTTGGGTTTTATTGTGACTGGTGTTTAAAAGAACCTACTTTCAAGCTCTTTGACCCCTTGGAGAATGTTTATTTGCTCAATAAGGACTCTATTTGTTGGCCTCAATGAGTTAAGTACAATTGTATTTGAAAAGTTGCTCAATAAAAGCAGAGGACTGTTTTCCTTTTATTTTAGGGAGATTTTTACTCTTGTTTTGCAACACTTGAAAAATAAATAATCTTTAATGTGGCTGTTAAAATATACAGTAAACACCTTATTGTCAATGTGGAATTTTTAAACATTGCCTCTGCAGTCATAAAAGAGGGCAAAACAAGGGATTTCAACTGCTCTTTTGGTAGCATTCTTCACTTGATTTCCTAGCAAATCACTCTGATTGCTTTTTCTGAGTGTGAGACCATAAAACTGAAGGTTGCCTACATATCCAGGTCCCAGAATGTGCCATGCACAGCAATATATCAGCACTCTAAGCTGACACATTTGGGGATGGTGTTCTCAGGTGGAATGTAAAAAGGACAGAAGGATACAGTCTACAGTGTTGAGATATTGTCTGTTCCCCCTTTATCTGAGACTCTGAAGCATTAAATTAAAATCTGTGAATTCACCCATGTTCGCATGGGCATTGTCAAAATTAAATTAAAGCTTATGGAAGGAAGCCTTCTTGGCCTGAAGAATAGTGCCTTTCCTCCAAGTTGTGCACCATTTTTGTCATTTGCCAAAGTACAAGTCACAAAAAAAAAAAAAAGGAAAAAAAAAAACCAAACTAAAAAAATCTTTGAATTTTTAAAAACAACCAGACTTCTTCCATGGGACAATAGTACTAAAAATTTAAATTTATTCAACGTTCTCCAGATGGAGTATGAAATTAGCTTTCTAACATTTTAACAAGAGTGAACCTGAATATCTACATAAGGATTAATATGTATGTCTGTCTATGCCCTTTTATTCTTTTGAAGATTTTCTGTAATATATACTGATTTAAAGTACTTTCTTTATTGTTATATAAACAAAAATAGATCTATAGAGATACAAAAATATTTTCAGTTTAGGAAATAATTAGAACATCCTATTTTTCCCTCTTCTTATAAAAGGTAACAATAGAAAGAAAAAAATCACATATATTGAATGATATTAAATATAAGTTTTAGTTTTGAAATTTGACCAAATAGTACATTTATTACCATAATGTACTCATATATTCAGTAACCAATGACATATTAATGTAGCTTTTGAACGTTTAAATAATCTCGTTTAAAAATTTCCAATATTTTGTTCTAAGTGGATAAAAAGTTCCTTTACAAATTTTTCACATGGTTTCTTTTAATTGAAAACTCTTTTAGTACATGTGAAATACAATTCTATGAATAAAATATTAATTCATATACACTTTTTTAAAGCATTCAGTTTTTTGGGCAAAGCAATGTAAATGTATAAACTCAAAGATACAAACTATGATTGTTAATTTGATGAAATATATCTTACATTAAATTGTAAAATGCAGCAAAAGTGTTCCTTCTATGGCAAAATCTTAGCTTCTGTTAAACACATATTTTTAAAAATTCTATGTGACCCTGTCTTAAAGAGGTAAGTTCACTAATAGACCAGTAAATGATTTTCTAGAAACCAAATTGAATTTTGAAATAAAATCATTGTCTAAAAATATGGAGACATAAAACACATAACATAAAGCTTGTTATGTCAGTCCATATATGGTAGAAAGTTATCTTTCCACTATGATTCTGCAATAAAAAAATATTCATTGATATCTCACAGCTTAGTAAATAAATAGAAGAATGTGTAATCTTAGAACTTTTCAATCACCTCAACATTTTTTTTTAGAAATCTTAAATTGAAAATTAGATGTCATGCTAATAGTATTTTGCTTCCTTCAGAAACAAAAGCATTGTGTATGAAAGGCACTATCTTTGCATCTGATAATGTACAATTTCATTTTTCATTCTAGATATCCTTAAAAAATTGAATAATGCATTCTTGCCACTTATTTCGCAAGGCAAAAATAGATACCTTGTCACCAAAAAATATTTCATTGAACAGTTGCTGCCTTTAACATGTAGAACATAGTTGCCTGAGAAATAGGGCACGTTTTAGTGCTTGTAATAACGAAACTTCATTGGGTAAGACATCAAGTGACTCATGCGTGCATCCGGGCCTAGTTAATTCATGTTGGTGGGTGGGATGAAAAAGATAAAAAGATGCCAAAGTGGTGAGTTGTCTGTGACCAAAAAGAATTATTTATTTTGTTGGAACCATGTGACCTAACACTAATATTCCATTTTATTTAATATTAGAAAATTATACATTAGAAAATATTCTCTAGAAATTAAGCTAGCTATTTTAATGCAGAGTTTACCATCTTGGCTAAGGGATTGCAAACACAAAAGCATATTAGAATATTAATTCTAAGATTTTTGGAAAATGTGACATTCGTTCTTTTCATGTGAGACAAGTCTAAGCCAGCTATTTAGTCATGTTCTATGTAGGCAGGAAGATCTCATGTAAATTCTGGCCTTCTTAGCATTCTGACTCACAATATCTTTATCAGTTTTCTAGTGATACATGAATAAAAGTGTAATGAGAGATAAACCCAAGGCATAGTCAGGAGTTCAGGGGAGACTAAGCATTAGTCTAAGTAGGAGGAAGAACCTAGACTTCTAAAGTGGCCTAGGACTCTCAAAGTTGTGTCAGTGACGCTGGATATATCCAAATATACTGGTAGAAGAGGCCCTGGGAGGAGAAACAGAGGAGTGTGGATGCTAGATAGTGGACATAAATACTAAAAAATGTATTGAAAAATTTAAATAGTACCATTTCTGACTATTCTTGTGGTTTCATAACTTTATGGAGCTATAATATATACTAAAGATAATCACCACTTGTCAATTTCAGTGAAATGAGTAGGACCAGGGAATTTTATAGCTTTTCAATATCCAAAGTGCCTATATTTATGTATAGAATTTTTAGGTTACTTGGACATACTGTATTTCTCTCAGATTCTAACTCAATCTTAGAGAACTGTATTTCTCTCAGATTCTAACTCATACTTAGAGAATTGTAGTTCTCTTGGAATCTAACTCGTACTTAGAGAATTGTGTTTCTCTCAGATTCTAATTCATACTTAGAGAAGTTAAAAAAAATGACTATATAGATATACATATAGAAAATGGCTGATCTGGGATTTAATCCAAGATTGAGATTAAGACTTGACCAAGATTAACTCTTGATCCAAAACTTTTAGTCCAATATTTTCTCCAGCATAAGTCAAGAGATTAAATGAACATTGGATTCTAATTCTGACTCTACTAATGATGGGCATAGGTACCCATATTATGGGGCTGAGATTTGGCTATTTATTGTTTTTGTTTATTTTGTTTTAATCCCAAGTAATTTCGATTTATAGCTAAGATTGAGAACCACTGTTTTAAAATCTAAGAAAACAGAATTTATTTTCCTTTTACTTTACTTTCATGTATATTCTAATAACGTCAGTTGTTATTAAGCCTCACTTTTATATGCTCACAATATATAAATATGTACATACATAATTCACAAAAAAAAAGTTTCTGTGCTTAATTACCCATCTCAAAAGCAGATTTAGAGGACTTAGGGAAAATGCAGAATGTGATACCAATTACAAGAAAAAATGGGAAGTATTCTTCTTTAGTAGTTGGTTCTTTCTAGATTCTGGTGTTTTAATCTGGAGGGACTGAAAAGAGCCTCTGTCTATTGATTATCATTATGTGCCTTCATGCTTATGGAGAGATTTCTTCATTCAGATTCTCCTGGAAGAAGCCACTGAGTAATAATGAAAGGCTCATAATTAGTATTGCCAAGTTGAGTAAATAAAAATACTTGTATTAAATGTCATTATCTGGCAACACTAATGCTAAGGGCTTGGCTCTCAAATTCATCTCTGGTCCAGTGTTTTTAGCTCTCTTCCCAGATGAGTGATGGCAACCGCCCTGTCTGCAAAAGGCAAAACATCATCTTTCTGTTCTTTAGGGGCATTGACCTAGCTGCAATGTTTCTCTGGACAATCCAAGAGGAATCAAACATTTACATCAGCAAGAACCACATTTGTGTCTGTGATACTGTTGAAGGGTCCATAGGGAGATGACTGATTTTTAGAACAGTAGTACTTGTAAAACAGCAACAATAAAGCTTAAAAGAAATTAATGCCAAAAGTGATTTTCTTCACTCCTTAATGCAAAATCTTTCTACCTGTAATTCATAGTAACTGAAAATGGAAAGCAAGTGGTAGACAGTAGCTCTTTCTTCCATTAAAAAGTTGGAAAACTTCAAGTTTGTTTTCTATGTACTGTCTAACATGGCCATGCAGATATTCTTCATTCAGAGTTAGGTCCTCTCCTAGGATTCCAGTGACTGAGAGAGGAAAATTTCCCCTTATTTTAAATTTATTTTAATGGCTCACATATCAAATTTTATGTACATATAAACTCAAATTAAGAACCCATTTATTGCAAAATTATCTTTAAAAAGCTAAATCTAACATTAATAAAATTTAGTCCCTATTTGTAGCCTGATGGTATCTTTAAAAAGTTTTGGATAAAAGTAAATCTCTACACCTCCAAATTGAATGTTGCAACCAATTGAGAACCTATGGGAAATTCAATTGAGAAAGATGTTTTTGAAGACCCATTTCAGGGTAAATGAATTCCTGTGTCTTGAGAACCCTAAAGCAGATAAGAAAGCAAGGCAATGGATCTAATTTTGTTTGGAGTATAAAATTCCTGCAGTTGAGGATATATAAGAAAAGATTTATCTTGTGTCTCTTTGTCTTGAAGTTCCGTTCATATCTGGTCCTAGAAAAAAGGAAAGATATTAAATTTCCAGAGAGAGCAATTGTCTTTCAGAAAAATTGTCCTTTTCTTCCCAATTGAAATGTCTGAAAATTAAATGGTATTGTGAAAATTTCATTGTCTTGTGTCTCTTAAGACTCAAGCTCTCTTTTTCAGAACAGTTATCCAATATCCTAATAGATGAAAAATAATTTAGAACAACCCTATAAGACCAAGATTTACCAATACAATGTTTATTTAAATATAGAATTACTATTTAATATAGAATTCAGTGTGGATAGCAGTGATGAACTTTAAGTGAAAAAGAAAAAACAAAAGAAAAGAAAACCCATAATGGATTAGGTCTAATACAGCTTTTTTGTCATGAGTAAGGAGGCTAATGTTATATAAGCACTCATGAGTAATCAGATGTCTTCTGATGAGTGAATTGAAATGTCATAGCAGAGGTAATCCACTATACATTTTATTATGAATTTTTGTGGGAAGATTTAAATTTATTTTCTGACTCATTTAATTTATTTAATCAAAACAAAATCTAAAATGCATGGAAAAAATCAATTTTGGTAATAAGAGATTTACCCCAATATATGTATTCATTTCTAATGTTTTCTTTTTCTCATTAGTTGACTAGGTTATAATTTATGCTTGACATTCTTTATAGCTTTATTTCTGGTTTTGCTAAGGGCCATGAAACTACATACATCAGGCATTTCCAACAATATTGTACTATTTTATATCCTGGAGCTTTCAGTAGCTCCAATCAGGTATGTCTTTGACGTGATTTGTCAGATTCTACAGATAAACTGTATTTTTGTAAAACTGGATTTTAAAAACTGTAGTTGATTAGAAATATATGTGGCTATTTAATTGACTTCTATTGTTTTGCTCTTAACTCATCTAAGATCTAAGGCTAAGATCATCATAATCTTTGGTGAGAATATATTGCTGAAAATGTTTTGAAATCACTGGGTCAGTGATTAAGAACAAAAAGGATTCAGTGTAAATCAGAGTTCCCATACAGCACTCATCGTGATTTACAGGAAATGCAGATTGAACTGGGTTCACTTGAAAACTACCGAACTTAACTTCTCAGGGTTCTTGTGTGTAAGTAGGATATGCTTAATGTGGATCACTAAGCTCTTTTGCAAAATCATTTGTTTCAAATAAAAACTGTCTCATTCTTTCATTTATTAATACATCAATCAAAACAAATGACTCAGGTCCAAGTGTGGTGGCTCACACCTGTAATCTCAACGCTTTGAGAAGTCAAGGCAGGCAGATCACTTGAGGTCAGAAGTTGGAGACCAGCCTGGCCAACATGGTGAAACCCTGTCTCTACTAAAAAATACAAAAATAGCTGAGTGCGGTGGTACGTGCCAGTAATCCTAGCTACTGGGGAGGTTGAGGTAGGAGAATTGCTTGAACCTGGGAGGTGGAGATTGCAATGAGCTGAGATCACCCCACTGTACTCCAGCCTCCATGACAGAGCGAGACTACCTGTGAAAAAGGAAAAAAAAAAAACCAATTGATCCAGAAATTTAAAAAACTTGTTAGTTTTTAATCCTCCTCGAGCATATATACGTGACGGCCTGTTGAATTCTAGGTGTTTTTCAGCTTATTTTTATATCTAACACCTGATACTTCACAAATAAAAACAGGTAGAAGTTTTGTTGAGTATTTTTGTTATTATATATCTAGACAACTTTCAAAACAATTAGTCACTGGTTTCAAGTATGTTTTGATCTCCATCTTGATTCATATAATTCATGTATTGTTCGCAAATGAGAATTTTACCTGTATTACCTGGAAGCATTTTATGAAGCCAGTTTTATAAGTGCCTTTAAAGAAGTAGAAAAGCTCACATGCCTGTGTCTAACCAAGGACAGAAGAGAAAGTGACTGAGAGTGTTTTGATTTTTTATTTTTTGTCTTACCTCTCAGCTCACACATAAACCAATATGGGAGTAGTAATATCTAATGTAGGAAATAGAAACCTATATGTTTTTTAGTGATTTTCGAGTGAGTGTGACTAGACAAGTCAGATAATTTATCATTTTCATTCTTAGGCCATAAAGATCCCTCTGGCAAACTGAAGAGTTTAATGACTACATGTTTTCTTAAACTTTAATTGTCTTGAGTGAAGGGTGGATATAGTTTGTACGATTGGTGCATGAAAATGTCTCCCTGAACAAAGAGGAAACAGTCCTCCTCTACCATGAGAAGGAGTAGAGACATACATGTCAGAATTCAGTGTGGCAGTTACTCATGGAAATGATTCAACACACACATTTTAAAAATTCAGAAATCTTAATTATCACTAAATCTAAAAAAATCTGCAATTTATTCACCTTGTCTGTTGGCTTTTAGACTCATGCTTAATTTAATAGCTGACAGTACAAAACTTATCTTTGTTTCTTAAAATTTCTAATTGGAACCTAGCAGCTGCCTTCCATAAAAGAAAATGCTTCTTATGTAAAAATGGTGTAGCCTACTCCACTTTCCATCAGATAAAGATTAAAGGAATGAGATAAAGCATATGTCTGCATTTGTTATTTCAAGTACCAATTTTTATTTTATCAGTCGGGATGGGTTAGGAATTCTATGTTAACAAACATTCCCAAAATTTCAGTGGTTTTTCCATTTAATTTTTTAATTGATACATAACAATCGTACCTATTTGTGAGATACATAATGATGTTTTGATATTTATAATATGCAGTAATTAGATCAGGGTAATTAGAATATCTATCATTTCAAACATTAATCATTTTTTGTGTGTGTTGGGAGTATTCCATATGGTCCTTCCAACTACCTGAAATTATGTAGTATATTATTGTTAACTACAGTCATCCTGTAGTGGTATAGAATACGACAACTTATTCCTCACATCTAGCTGTAATTCTGTATTCTTTTACAAATCTCTTCCTATCCCTACCTTCCCCAACCCTTCCCAGTCTCTAGATCAGTGTTTTTAAAAGCAAAATTTGCAAAAAAGGTCTACCAGTCCTTGGGCTACATACCTATTTCAGATTGGCTGGCACCTTGCTCTGGCACAAATATTGACTTTTCTTCAGTATCCAGGGTGAAGGAATATTGACACCCTGATGATAGTGGCTGAGGGAAAAGAGAGTTCTGGATGCTTTTGTAACAGCATAAATCCCTTAGCCCATAGTAATGCATGCCATATTCTGTTACAACTCAGTAAGTCACATGCCACACATAACCACAAAGAAGTCAGAAGGCAATCTAGCTATGTTTCTAGAAGGAGGGGGCCGCCACAAACCTTCACAAGCAACGATCATGATTATCGTTGCTGCAAATATAAAACCCCAGTTAGGTTCCATTGCTACCAGTCTTACTTAGTCTAGATGCTGACTTAACTTCAATTTTAAAGAATCGCATCTAGCATTCGGTCTTCTTCTTTAAGCTTAGTTCCCTTTTGTGAGTTATTGATGTGTTTTGGTTTTCAGGTGTTTTATCTGAAGTCAAAACAAACACTAGTGAATATGTCATTAGTGACTAAGCCTAATGATTATAACATTGATTCAACGGCATTAAAATGTATGCATGAGATTCTGTTCTCAGCTTGTTCGGGGAGATGCTCTGCAACTCCCTAAGACTTACAGTTTCTGTGTCTTGCGTGTCATTTTACAAACATTCCAGAGAATAGACTGTGAATCATCGAATTCTAACATCAGAAGGTTGACAGGGAAGTGTTGGAAAATGTATTCATCTATTTCTTATATTTCAAGAAGATTGTACACAAGGCATTATATGTGAAGCCATTAGGGTGAGAGGGCAGACAGAGAAAATGTTTTCCCAAAGTTGTTTCATTCAGTTCACTGTACAACCTTGTACAGTGAAAGTTGTACAACAAGGTTGTACAGTGAACTGAATGAAACAACTTTTGGGAATCACTGCCGTAGGGAATTACAGCCATAGGAAATGTGGCTAGGGTTTGTCTTGTTTAAAATAAACTGATTTTGGACCTTTTGTCTAAATTTCAGTAGCTAGTCTCTTTACAACAATTTTCAAATGAATCTACTTGGAATTTTTGTATTTATATGATTAGCAAAATTAGTATTGTAAAGGTTCATGAATATTCTGAATAATAATAAAAATGAAAATAAAATAATGTGGTATAGAGAGAAGAGAGCTGGATCACGTTACTGTGATTCCTGAAGTGCCTTAATGTCTACGAAGCCTCAGTCTCCTTCTCTGTACAATGGAGGAAACACAAGCCAACCTTTGCAAACTAATAGCATGAACTTGGAACTACACAAAGGTCTTATTTGCAGAACAGTCTTAGAATAACTACATAAATAGAAGCATGGTAAGTGTAACTGTATATAAACAAGCACACAATTTTAAATGGAAATGAAATTTCATTATTCAGACCACATTGATTTTATCTGATCAAACTACTCTCACATATTTGTGTTACAAAGTCTGAGGGTGAATGGCATTGTGTGATGAATTCCAACAAGTCTGGACTTTACTTAATTACATTTTACAGTGTTGGACCAAACAGTAAATGCTTGTGAAGTTGATTCATTCATCTCTCCTTAACTTTGAGATGCTTAATCAAATAAAATCTTAAAATGTAAAAGGTAGAAGTGACTTTGAATTCATATCCTCTAATCCCCTCACTTACATTATTTAAAACTGGGCTGTTATCAGGAATTTTATTCAACTGTTAATAAAAGATTTTTGAAAGTTCATGCTGTATACAAATTGTAAATGTGTACCTCCAGTGTTTTTGCAAGTATCTTGGCCTTCTCTGCATAATAGCCTACATGATTTGCAAGGTTTTCACAGCATCTTATTTATAGAATAATGAAATTCAACCAAGAAAGCTGATTGAAAACAGCAAAAAAGAATGATAAAAGGCAAAAGGGTAAGTGGCTAATAAGTTTGTCTCACCTTAAAAAGAGCCAGGGTTTTCTGCTTATAACTTATTGCACAGTAATTTTTTTTTGAGGTTTCAATATTCACGTTTTTTAAGTGATGTTAATTTCAGCATTTGAAAGGGAGAATCTAATTCCACACAAAATGGAAGACTCTAAGATGTACCCATAAAACTGCTAAAAAGCAAATTGAGTGGTGAGAATACAACACAAGTCCAACTTAGATTCTGAGTGTTGTCACCCTGTGATTACAGTCACAGAGACTCTTCCAAGCTTATAGCTGGAGCTCCTGGAAGCTGTTTCTTACTCTGGTGCAAGGGCAAAAAGGAACAACACAAGAAGGAATTAGTCCTGAATTATTAACTTGATCACATTTACCTTCTTCACCCCAATATGGCACAAAAGAAACAGTGACCACACCTTGCAGACCATTTGGTGTAAAAGAGGTGACAATGAACTGGGGTGGGAAAACTCACGATGATCTGTCTAAAAAAGTCCCTTTCAGGTGAGTTTGTACACACTATCAAGTAGCAAGCCTCTCTTCAATTAGGGTTAGGAAACCAAGGTTCAATTCTCAGGAAATCACAATTTCATTTATTTACTCAATATGAATTTACAAAGTGCCTACATATGATCAGCTTCCACTTGTGGGTGTTTCTAGATAAAAAAGAAACCTGGCATCTCAAAGGGGCTACCGTGTTCCCTCCAAGTCTATCACTCAAAGGAACTTTTTTGGAAATGCGTTTCTTCTGTACCTCTGAAAGGGTAACATCCAACATAAAGCTGAATCATCTTTAACCTGGAGGTCTAGTATGATATTTGGCAATACTTGCATTCTAGACATACAACATTAAATGATACACTAAATTCTGAAGGTAGCTAATGCTACAAAATAGTTTAAAATTAAACAATTGTGCAGTATTCATTTATGTTTAAAATTCTGGTCCTAGACCAAGCTTGTGGCCACCAGTACTGACATTCCTGCCATCCAGGAGAGCTGAGAGTATCAGTTTGATCACTGGCTTTAGGGTCTGAGTGTATCCTAAACCTGTCAGGCTGGAGTTATTCACTTTAGCCAAGAAGCAGGCTCAGGGTCCATCTGATACTAGGCTGCTATTCCGAAGCACGTGCTACTCTTTCCTGCTGTCCAGACAAGATTGACATTGGCCTCCAGCTTCTTGTTTGCCTTCTGGTAAATGGAGCTGCCAAACTCTGTCTCGTTATTCACAATATCATGAAGTTGGAATTCCTCAGTCTTGTAGCCAACTGCAAAGTTGCTCTGGGTCACTTGGGACTTTGCGGTCTCAAAATTCATCTGGTATCTGGCCAGCCAGCCCTTGCAGCCCAGTGCCAGAGCACCCCGGATGGAAGGCCCAGCAGTGTCGAAATCCATATCACAGCACAGGTTGATATGCTCCCACTTGCACCCTGTCTTGATTCCAGCATTTTTTTCCCCCTGTGTTAGGTGAAAAGGAAGAATCGAAGGTCAGCTTCAGCCCACGTGCAAGCCGATCTTCCATGATCATCTTGGTATTGTCGGTGTTCCATTTCTCCTAAACATCAGGCCATACTCAGTCCATCTGTACTTGGTTTCCGGACTGCCCGTCACTTTAGTGGTTGAATGTTGAATGAGCCTGAGCTTGTGAACTCCAATCCGCTCACAGATTTTGTTTTCAAATCAAGCTTTATGAAGTCAAATCCTTATGAAGCCCTTGGTGAGGACATTCCTGGCAGATTTGCCAAGATCGGCATATGTGGCTGGCATAGCCATTTTCTGCTCAGAGGTGGTGGTGGCTACAACAGGGCTATGGACAGAGGCAGGGGCTTGCTCAACATTTTAATACAAGGCCCCATATTTCAAAGAGGGTGGGGTAATGCAGTTTTATTTTACTTTATTTTTTATTGAGACAGAGTCTTGCTCTGTTACCCAAGCTGGAGTGTACTGACATAACCTCGGCTCACTGCAACCTCTGCCTCCCAAGTTCAAGGGATGCTCATGCCTCAGCCTTCTGAGTAGCTGGAATCACAGGTGCCTGCCACCATGCCCAGCTAATTTTCACATTTTTAGTAGATACGGGTTTTCGCCATGTTGGCCAGGCTGGTCTCAAACTGCTGACCTCATGTGATCCACCCACCTTGGCCTCCCAAAGGGCAGGAATTACAGATGTGAGCCACCACACTCAACTAGTGATGTGGTTTTGTGACTGGTCGCCTTATGTATTCTTCCAAAACTCAAGTTCTATTTTAAAAAGGAAAAGAATATAGATATTGCATTAGAAACATATGCTATAGGGGCCTGTTTTGCCATTATGGATAATGCTATGAATACAGGTATTTCTACTATTTATATTTGGTATTATGCCTGGTCTGAAATATTAGCAAACCAGAATTATAATTAGCAAGAGACTGTATAAATTGAAATCATACATTCTAAAGTAAAACTGAAGTTGGTTCAAACAAGGACTCCACCAGTTGCACAAATTACATAGCATCTTTAAACCTCAATGTTCTTGTCTATAAAATAAGGGCTTTACAAGGTCAAGTACTAAATTAGATAATACACGTAAAGTGAAATGTCTAAATACAGTGCCTAGGATACAGTAATTGCCCTGTAAGTTGTAAGTGCTGCCACGAACCAGCCAAAGATCTTTACTGCATGCTATGATTGAGAAATTAAAGATGGTTGACATTTTATATAAATCAATGTCAAGGTAACATTATATATGAAATTATTGTACTTCAGTTCATCAGAATTGCTTTAGTGCCTTTGAGGCTCTTTTCTCAGATGACAATGGTTATAATCCATCTTCTATCAAAGTCTATATTTCTCCATTTAAATCGGGCAGATCCGTCTTCTAGAGACATGACCAAGTCAATGATTTTGATTAGTCTGTGCTCCTTACCCAGTATTATAATACCTGGTAAGTAATTATGTTTCTATTTTTCATTTTAATCTGCTCTTACCATATTGACAATATGGGCAATGGCCAAGTCCATTATGAGCTTAATTGCTTATGTGCCAGGTGTTCGGAAGTTCATCCTTTGAATCTAACAAAAGTAAAAGATGAAGTCACAGAACTCTGGTTCATTTTATGTATACATTATTCTAACTATGGCTGAAGAATTAACTGTTCTTCTATATCCTATATTGTTTAACTTCTGTGCCCAGAAATAAGGATTTTTATTACAGTGACTTCAGTCACTGATGAGGCATATATACAGAAATCTCCTGTTAAGTAAGAGTAGAATTTGTCTTTGGGCCTGCCTAAAGTTTCTGCAAACTGATAACCCAATTGCTCACACTAATTGACAGAACAGCATTGAATATCTAAGCAGTCCAGGCCTTTTTCTGGTTATTAGAATTTGTCCTTCTGAGATCTATTGGCTGGAAAGTTTATACTGCAATTGAATGTGCTGTGAGTAAGACAGCTTTAATTGAAGCTTTTCAAGAGGAAAGGAAAACAACAAAGAAGACTCTTTTGTATTGTTTTTCCATCATCAGTAATGCTTGGGGTGGACAGTGGTGGTGAATGACAATATGGAACATGCCTTTTTTCATGTGAGACCTTAATATTAAATTATTCAAATGAAGCTCTGGCTATGTCATAATGTCTTCATTCTCCAGGTATATATGAAACAGATTTTAATGGAAGCTGAGTGGCTTCCATTCACTCATTCATATTTGAAAAAGCACTTAGAGACTATGTTGAGAACGTTGCTTATGCTGTTGATCCTCCTTTTCTGTCGCTGTTCAGTCTGCCCCCAAGTGGTAGAGAGCCTAAGAACCCAAAAAGATAACAACATGGTCAATCCATGACTTACGGCTGCAATTGTATGCCTGATTGATTTTTGTTGGTACGTAACAGCTGAGCCATTTGAAACTTATCACATGGAATATGAATTCACCTGTTCAAATCATAGCAGTATAATAATTCTTGAAAATAAAGCTGTATATTTTAATTCAATACACTAAGTAAATAAACTTCAAGACATACAGCCACCATTCATGAAATAGATTTCTAAAGGCTTATTTGGGGTCATTTTCTTCCTCCTACTCTCCTGTTTTAAAGCACCTCTCCCCACCATGGCCTTATCCTGGAAGACATTTTTACTCTTGATTTCTAGCAATCGCTGGCTGGTATTGTTGAGTTTTAATATTTCAGTGTGATTCAGAACTCTGACCATTTTCAAGTTCTTAGGAGCCCTCTCTTGTCTCATTTTTAAATATGGCCTTTGGGGAATGACAGTGATTGTGACAGATGGTAAAGGAATAAGATTGCACTTTGGCGTGGCTTCTGTCTTTGCCTCTTGATCTTTTTCCACTTTCTCAAGGCAAATTATAGATTTCCTTTTGCCTCTAGAGGGATGCAAATTGCAGTTGCCAGTTATGTGGTTCTTTGTTTCTCTTTCTAGCTCTTAGGGAAAAAAAGGGCTCTTATTTAATTAAACATTGTTATTACATTTATTGTTTATAAAGGGTACTGGTTTGTATGGTTAACCAAATACCTGACTGGACAAGGGACAGGACTTGTTAAACTACAGACAAAAAAAAGAAAAAGGAAAAAGAAAAAAACTTTTGTTGAGTTTGAAGGTAGCTTCCCTCTAGTGGCAAAAACTGGTACTTCATTTGCAGACTATAAATCAAGCAATTTTTTAAAAAATGTTTCTTTTTGTTATTTCTTTTTCAAACATTATCTGATATGTATAATTTATATATCACACATTTTAATGAAGGTGGCTTGCAACTAAAATTGAGCTTCCTAAAAAGTTTTGAAATCTTTTCAATCATCCAATTCATAATTTTAGGTATGCAAAGTAGGCAAGGTGCTTTA
The DNA here is from genome assembly GCA_963573385.1 of Cacajao melanocephalus. Classification (NCBI taxonomy): domain Eukaryota; kingdom Metazoa; phylum Chordata; class Mammalia; order Primates; family Pitheciidae; genus Cacajao; species Cacajao melanocephalus. The sequence goes on from CAUYLG010039986.1 coordinate 88,427, forward strand.
CTGTTCATTTTGTTCTTCAGTAATCCCATACATACAACTCACAATTGCAAATGAAAAGATTCTAGTTGACTAACAAGATAGTTAATAAAGGGGTTCCAGATTTTTTTTTTCACAATTTGTAAAAGGAGTGTGAAGGAATTTAAAAAGTATAGCATAAATTCAGGTTGCTGTACTTCTCTGTATAGTAGAAATATTTTAGGCTGGGCACAGTGGCTCATGCTGGAAAACCCAGCACTTCGAGAGGCCAAGGTGGGAGGATCACTTGAGCCCAGGAGTTCAAGACCCACCTGGGCAACATAGGGAGACCCTGTCTCCACAAAATAATTATGAAATTAGCCAAGCATGGTGGCACACACCTGTGTTTCAAGCTCCTTGGGAGACTGGAATAGGAAGATCACTTGAGTCCAGAAGTTCGAACTTGCAGTGAGCTGTGATTGTGCCACTACACTCCAGCCTGGGTGACAAAGAGAGATCCTGTCTTGAAAAAAAGAAAGAAAGAAAAAAGAAAAGTTTTATAATGGGAAAATTTTAGAGAGAGGTGATAGAATCACTAGATGGTTAAAATTTAAGTATTAGAATTTAAAGGGCACCAGTGATTAGTTGAGAGTTATGGTTTTAACTTGAACTTACTCGTTTTCATTCATGTAACCACTAAGAAAGGATTTGAGCAACACCAAGAATGTGCTGTAATTTAGACAATGTGCAGGAAATACAAGGTCAACCAAGACAGGCAAGAGGCAAGTGAACAGAGAACTGAGCAAAGAGGCAAGTGCTAATTGAAATATGTATAACAAACTAGGAGAGCATACCAAGGACAAAGTGGCCCTTTGTTTGAGACGGAGGAAAAGACAGTTAAGTACAGAAGATAGGTGTAAACGATCAAGAGTCTGGACACAGTGCACGGGTGTTTTCTATGCAGATAGCACCATGGGTAGTGGTTCTGAGCAATCAGGAGATAACAGGGCTTCAAGTATGGAAGGCTTAAGTGGACAGAGAAGAGGAAGACATTGTTAATAACTTTGCTAGGGCAAGTCCCAAGCAGGCACTGTTTTATACTATAATAAATAATCAAATGAGAGAAGATGAGGTTTGCTTCCCCAGGCTCAACACACAACTATGGATAATCTCATAAATAATAGATGCATTCGCAAAACACAAGATAGTCTAGAATTACTGAATGAAATGATGTTTTTGTGCCTGTTTGACTTCTGAACAAACATAGTGTTCACTGGAAGGAATTATGTTTGACACTCTATTGTACGACTAGAAAGAGATCTATAATGAAGAGGTGCTCAAAGTTGAAGTATCCCTGAGAAAATTTGCTTCAACAGAGGTCTGGTGATGAGAGAATTAAGCATCATCAAAATCTCTAGTTGCATTCTGAAGTCAATGGGAAGTTGTCAGTCCTAATTGGGAGTGGTGTTTGTCTAACATAAAGCTTAAGACATTTTTTGGTGACAAAATTTCACAATTTAAAGGAACGTGAAACAAGGTCAGAAGAAACATACTGAGTTGATGATGAAGACCTAGGCAATTTGTAAGGAAGGAAATGGGGATGTCAGGAGAGAAATTGACACTTGTTTAGGTAATATCTACACTTGGTTGGATGGACTATATTTTATAGCTATTTTCATTCTTAAATATTTTAGTTTCTAAGATCTTTATTATGAAATAAGAACTTAGGTATAATATATATGTTATAATGTATATTTTACAATTATAAAGAAAAGTATATGTAATGACTCGTATCAAACACTACTTGTATCAAATGTAAATACTTGTATCAAATATCCCACTCCCTCCATGTCCATAAACATATTTCCCACATTGGTTATCATCCATGTTCACTCCCTCCTTTACATACTCAAGGATTTCCAACTGCCCAGGACTATGACCTTCATGCCCCAAACATGTTAACCCTTCTTTGTCAATACCCACCTGCTGTTGACTGTTATCTGAAGACCCTGCTATCAGGTATAAGATGAGATAAAGTTTGTAATATAAGAATCTCCTCTATGCTAATAGAATAACACAATTATTTTCATCTGTGCCTTCTTCCAAAATTAACTGAGACAAATAGCTTTTCTGTAGAACATGTGCCATTTGAGGAAATGTGTGTCAAATGACTTTGTCATTACTTAATCACACCAAGTACATGCTTTTGGATTTTATTTGTGTATAGAGCTAAACTACTATTTGATAAATGTTTGCAATACTGATAACAAATTTCTTAGATAATTGGGCAGTGTTATTCTTGTCTTTTAAAGATGAAACTCCTGAAGATGGTTACAAAGCCCACTGCTTCATCACACAAACACACATACACCAACACATGCACATAGACACACACACATGTACACATACACACACACAAACACACATATACGCATACACAGTTTTCAAGCTTTGAAAGGCTCATGTGTAAGACAAAGGGTATTTTCAGTAGGCTTGGAAATCATTTGGCATTTTTGAGAGTTGCCAAACAGCTTGAGATATTTAAAAACATTTTTGTTCAATTGAATTCCAAACATGTTTTTCCAAGTACTTTTTTTTAGGTCAATTTTTATAACCATGTGTAATTTCAAGAAAATTTAACCCATATGTTTGTTTCCGTTAGTGTATATTCGAATTGATTTATAGCACAGATGTACGTATTTCCCTTAACGCTGGTATTATGAAGAGGTTGAGAGAGGCTCCCAATTTGCTGCCTGGGAGAGGCCACAGTGAAACTTTAGATTAATGATCACAGACTATAACCCAGTTCTCATCTCAACAGTCTCCATAATAAAAGTCACAGGGGACTGGCTATATGTGTTAGCAAAAGGTCAGCTCCAGGTACTACAGTATGTTGATGAATGTGTGTTCCTAGCATGGACTCAAAAGATGGAACTCCGATTGATGACTGTACAGCACTGTGGGATTGAAGCCCTTAAGTGCTGCTAGAGGTCTTTACCAACTGTAATGAAAAACTGCATCTGTGAGTAATGATGCTTACTGGCAAAATAGGACTGTGACCTGCCAACATATTCCTTTATTTTTTGTGGCATTGAGTATGGAAGTAGACTTGTCCTTTTGTGGTGAAAGTAGAAACACAAATCAAAATACTACCATACTTTACAGAGATAGCAAAAATGAATTTTTTAAACTAGCAAGTGTTTGCTCTAAGCAACTCTTAAAATTAAATGGAGATAGAAAAACTCTAACAAGAACCTCAGATTCAGCCAATGTGCCACCTTAGAAGTAAGTGATACTCTCCATGGTCAAAATGCTGTAGGTAGGAATGGATAATAACAGGATGTCAGAGTAATTGCCAAGTAAAAGGAAATTATAGTTATAATGTAAGGGGGCAGACACAGGTAATTTTAAAACCAGAATATTTTAGAAATAAGAAATGATTCATAAGTATTGCTTGTGAATACAAACCAAAAGTCAGATATCAGATGCATAATGAAGTCTGACTCTATCCAAATACTTAGAATATTTACAGGGAGAAAATATACTTTCTCCTCCTGAATGTTGTGCCCACAGAGGAAAGAAAAGGAACCTGTTTACCAGAGGGAGGAATCCCAGTGATTGAAGAAGTCAAACAACTTTTTGAACTCTGAGAGCCACCCTAGCTGTTTTGCTTCAAGGTTTTGGGCCAACATAACAACATCTTTGTGAATGTTACCTTATAGAACGCTAGTTGTACCAGAGCAGACACAACTGGGGATTTGACAACTCTGCCACACTTTGACTGGACTGACATTTCCTTAGCAGTAACAAGCTGCTACTGTCTGGTGCCATGGGGGCCCTGGGCTTGATTTAGGAGCACTGACATTGACTGCTTGTTATTTCATATCTTAGAGCTGTCAGGAGGCAACTGATGTCAGCATAAAATTACTTGATAGCTCTGCATCTTGGGAAAAATGTGAAGCTATTGATGTTATAAAATAGCCATAATTCTTGGAATTAGGGGGCGAGGATAATTGAGAATGAAAACTCACCTGGTTTATTGCTATATCATCTTTTGTTTAAAACTTGGTTCACATAAATATGAACTGTAACTATCTACTGGGCACATACTAGTTGGACTTATTAAACTATGTGCTCATCTAATTCTAACTACAGTTTCTGAGGATAAATAGTGTTATTTTGATCCTGCTTTGACAGTACAGATTATACTCCTGGAAGATGGAAAAGCTGGGATGCAAATGCAAATCCACTTCCAAGGTCTGTGCTTTCACCTTGAGTTGCATGGTTTTTCCCATGGAATTGAAGATCCCCCATTAGTAGAATTTTTTCCTTGAGCTATCATTGAATTTTTTTCTTTAGTTTTAATTTCAAAAAGTTGTTTATTTTATTGAGTGAAAATAGCAATTAGCGCCTTGTATGATCTGATAAATACTCACTGAATGAAAATTGGACCTTTTTATTACCCTCACAGCTTTTCTGGAATAAGCATGTATCTAATGGAGTGATTCTAGTCATAGTGGAGTTAATCAATGACTAATTCTCTTATTACAATACTTTTTTAACACATTCTTTGAGAACTTCAGGAGTAGTGAGTAAATGTGGGGAATTTGAGGAGCAGTGAGTAAATGAGGGGAATTTTGTGATTAATAATCTCAGTAAAAAAGAATGTTAGAAGCTCAGAAGCTCTCACAAAGCAAGCAAGAAATACTTACCAAATTTATGAATTGTAGCTTAATTTACCATTCTGCTGATCAAATCACTTATTTTGAAACATAGTGACTTCCAAATGTAGCCATTTCTAAAGAATGTATTTGCTTCTTTCTGAAAATCACCTGCAAACCCCAAATCATTTCCTTTTGTAATACTTTGTATATCCATTGATCTTGCTTTGCATTTTTAAAAGTGTAATCTTTTTATGTTTTTTGATTAACTTAAAGAATGACAGATCATAATTTAACTTCTAGAATGTGTATTTGTATGTGAATGCATTTCTTTTTTTTCCAAACAAATCACAAAGATCTAGGGGAATTGTGGTTCTCTAATTCGAACTCAGTATATACCAATTGAAAGCATTTAGTTGTGATTAAAACAGATTGAAGGAGATAATCCCTCTGAGAAAGCAGCTTCAAATAGCTTAGCAGCGCTTCTTCAGGGATAAGAACTAACACAACACAAGCTAATTCCTGCAAAGTCTCCCTGGTGGTGCTGTAGACGTACCTTTCATTTGTTGTTTTTCTTCCTTATTGCGTTCTATTTGAATTCCTCTTCCATATGAATTCTGCTTTAATAATAATTGTTTTCCAAGAAACAACACACAGCCTTTTGTGTTAACTGATACAGGGAGACACACTTTATATAATATTAATAAATGAAGAATGTGCAGGCAGTTCTCAATTTACAATTGAATGATATTGTAAAAGTTCGTGGGTAATAGACAATATAGAACTTGGGATATGATTTATCATAGAAATGTTCTATAAAATTTGGTTTCTTGGTCAGCCCTTCAAAGCCTATTTAACTCATATGTAGCTGAGTATACTTTATGTAACTACTACTAGTACTGTATAGCAGCAGTTCTATGAGAATACTTCTAACCAATGTTCTGGATTCAATATTGGGAAGAAAAACAGCTTCAAATTTATTTCATTCACAGTGTATGTCATTTCTAGGATCAGAGAAACTGACAGGTTTGTATCTTCTGGGGGTAGTGTGCTGGAGATAGGAGAAAGAGAAGAACTAGATAAATAATAAGTTATAGAGTGAGACTTTCTTCATTTTCCTATCCTCTTGGAGATGCTGTAAATCCATTTTACAATTTAAGACCATGCACTTGAAAACAGGAGCCACTCATGGAGAAGGGACGAGTAAAGTGAATGTATGGACCCTAACTAACAAAAGCTAAGAGGAGGAAAGAAACTAGGAAGGAAATGCCCAATGACAATAGGCAAAGCAGTTATGACTCCTTTGACAAGCTCTATTGAAGATAGAAATGGTACAGATTTCATGCTCCTGGATATTAGGTGCACATGGAGCACTGAAATTTCAAAAACTATGTTGAGTAGCTACCCTTAACTATTATATTTAAAAAACATTGAGGACGAGTGGCCAGGTGTGGTGGCTCACACCTGTAATCCCAGCACTTTGGGAGGCCAAGGTGGGTTGATCACCTAAGGACAGGAGTTTAAGACCAGCCTGGACAGCATGGTGAAACCCCGTCTCCAGTAAAAATACAAAAAATAGCCAGACATGGTGACATGCACCTGTCATCCCAGATACTTGGGACGCTGAGGCATGAGAATCGCTTGAACCCTGGAGACAGAGATAGAGGCAGAGGTTTCAGTGAGTGGAGATCACGCCACTGCCCTCCAGCCTGGGTGACAGAGCGAGACACTGTCTCACAAAAAAATTAACATTAGAAATGTTCCTTTTGTACTTACCCCCTTCTTCCCCTTCCCCACTTCCCCCATACCCCTCTGCCCTTGTCACTTCCTCTTCCCTACCAAAATTGCTTCAAGTATTTTCCTTACTGCTGCATCCATGATGCAGTGACGAAGAGGCACAGAGTACATTACTATAAGTACCTGTTGAGTTGAGTAATTAACTAAATGCTACCACAGAGTTTATCAATAAAGTTTAGACCAAATTGTGAAGGGAATTATATTTTAATACACAGAACAAGTTTGTCATGTAAAGTTTTGTAAGCTGGAGCAACAACGCACAAACTGATATTCTATGAAGACTTCCTAGCAAGCCAGAATTAATTGACTACCAGCATCTAACCAAACCTAAAGTTTTAATCTAGGTTTTTTATACAGATTACCTGCCAGCATGTCTTCGTTTTTGTATATGCTCTTTGCTGTACTATTATGTGGTGAAGGATCTGCTGTTTAATTTATAGTAATGATGATGGGTTGGCATTAACAATAATGGCATATGTTAAAAATGTAAGAGAGCATCTCAATGCAATAAAAGAGATAGATATAGTTCAGAACCTTTCAACATTGCATTGCCCCTGTTAGTGTTTCATGATACTTTATACTCTGAAAAAAAAAAAAAAAAAAAAAACACTTTAAAAGAAAGTGGCATAAAAATAGCATGTAAATTGTTACTCCCACATGCTGTTCTTGGTCTTTGGCATGCCTGTTTTCCCCACATTCTTCAAAAATGACAAGAATGCATCCCATCTGATACAGCCTGTGAAAAATTTAAGAGCATATTTGAAAACACAAAATACTGTTTTCATAAACTGCTGAAATCTGTGATAGTTTGGCAGTAATCACAGGAACAATGCCGGAACACAACTTTTAATTTCTTCCTTTCCTTGCATTCTCTTGTCAAACCGACTGAACTTCCCTATTCTGTATTTCTTTCTGCTGTGTTGATTCCCTAAAACGCACGTGTTACTGCCTAAACAGAGTTTAACAGTTGGAGTTTCCCCATTAATTAATAGTCTAATGTTGATATTGATATAGTCTTTCTTTTGTGGATAGAAAGAAACAATCTGAAGCTAATTCAGCATTGAGTAAATTAGTAACACAGCTTTTAAGAAAAAGAAGAATGATGGAATGGGCAAAACCAAATGTAAGATCATCTAGGCGGATACATGTGGCTACAGTTCTATCAAGGCAAGAATTGGCAGAACTCTGGAAACTTCTGTTTCTATTTTTATTCTCCTATACTCCTTCGGTATTTAAGAGTCACTCCTTGTCTCCATAGCAAAACATAACAAATGCTGTTTTTTCTAGTGTTTAGGCTAATGAAATAACATGCTAACCCTTGGTTATACAGAATACATTCACAGTAAGAGTAATCCTGCACCATTTATGAAACATAAGCATCATACCTCGCAGCTTTTTGCCAAAAAGCATATTAAAAATAAATTCCTAAAGAAAGAGTTCCGTGTAGTGACAGTGATACTGTAGTGACTTCTTCAGCCAGTCTTTGCTAGAGCATTTATCTTAATTCTGATTCTCTACTGCCCTGTGTGTCACATTGGGTCTGTGCTTCCCACAATAGGAGGAGGAGATGTACATTCGTTAAATTCATACAGTCAATCTAAGGATTCAAGCAGACTGCATACTTCCTTGGAATATACTGACTCTTGACCAGATTATAACCTGTCTCTACTTTCACTGTTATGTGAGGGAGGTACAATGACAGAAACAATGGTAGCTAATACTGACATATGTTTACTATATTTGACACATGTTATCTCATTTAGTTCTCACAGTCCTGAGCTATATCATTTCTAGGATCAGAGAAACTGACAAGTTTGTATCTTCTGGGGATAGTGTGCTGGAGATAGGAGAGAGTGAAAGAACTAGATAAATAATAAGTTGTAGAGTGAAATGTCTTCGATGTCCTAACCCCTTGGATATTCGATAACTCCGTTTTACAATTTAAGACCATGCCCTTGAAAATAAGACCCATGCTTGGAGAAGGGATGAGTAAACAAAGTGCATGTCTGGTGTTTATAAAGGAAGGATTCTTGGAGATGATGGATTCTTGGAGAAGATAACTTCAGCATTAGACAAACTCAAACTAAGTTAATAATATTTCTACTTCTCCATTTTTTTCCTTTTATTAATGTAAATTGGACCATTTACTCCTCCACTCTGAAGTCCAAATGTAATGTATATTACTAGGTATGATTTATCCTTTCATTTGATATCCATACAAATTCCCTGTGTCAGAGAATGACATAGAACTTGGTATGCTTTATGTCTAATAATCATTAGATTTTAAAGATTATATTTATACTTGTGGCTGGGCACAGTGGCTCATGCCTATAATCCCAGCACTTTAGAAGGCCAAAGCAGGGTTCATGTGCAGATCATGCAGGATTGTTGCACAGGTACACAAATGGCAATGTGGTTTGCTGCCTCCATCCCCCCGACACCTACATCTGGCATTTCTCCCCATGTTATCCCTCCCCGACCTCCCCACCCCCCACTGTCCCTCCCTTGACCCCCCAACAGACCCCAGTGTGTGATGCTTCCCTCCCTGTGTCTATGTGTTGTAATTGTTCAACACCTGCCTATGAGTGAGAACATGCAGTGTTTGGTTTTCTGTTCTTGTGTCAGTTTGCTGAGAATTATGGTTTCCAGATTCATCCATGTCCCTACAAAGGACACAAACTCATCGTTTTTTATGGCTGCATAGTATTCCATGGTATATATGTGCCACATTTTCCTTGTCTAGTCTATCGTGGTTGGGCATTTGGGTTGGTTCCAAGTCTTTGCTATTGTAAACAATGCCACTATGAACATATATGTACATGTGTCTTCATGATAGAATGATTTATAATCTTTTGGGTATATATCCAGTAATGGAATTGTTGGGGCAAATGGAATTTCTATTTCTAGGTCCTTGAGGAAGTGCCACACTGTCTTCTACAATGGTTGAACTAGTTTATACTTCCAGTTTATACTTCCACCAAGAGTGTAAAAGTGTTCCTATTTCTCTACATGCTCTCCAGCATCTGTTGTCTCCAGATCGCCATTCTAACTGGCGTGAGATAAAAAAAAAATAATAAAAAAAAGAAGGCCAAAGTGGGTGGATCACTTGAGGCCAGGAGTTAGAGACCAGCCTGGCCAACATGGCAAACCTTGTTTCTACAAAAAATACAAACATTAGTTTGGCATGGTGGTGCATGCCTGTAATATTAGCTACTCAGAAGACTGCGGCAGGAGGATGGCTTGAATCTGAGAGGTGGAAATTGCTGTGAGCTAAGATCGCACCACTGCACTCCAGCCTGGGTGATAGAGCGAGACTTTGTCTCCAAAAATAAAATAAACATTATATTTATACTTGAATAGCAGTCAGTTATGAATGAGCTCAGAAGGTGCAGTAAAGAAACCGTATAGAGAAATGAACAGAAACAAAATTTTAGGATGTGTTTTCAAGGGATTATCAGAAGATCCCTTCGGAGTGGACGACTCAAGGAAGAAAACTTTGGTGGGAAGTTTTACAAGGTCTTCTAAGGCAGGCAAAGAAATGTGGGTTTTGATCTCACCACATTAGGTACTCTTTGCTTATTTATCATTGAGGTATATTACTAAACACTGTCTTAGCCTATTTCAGTAATAATCTTTGTTTATGTGGTAAAGTATTAATTGTTTTTACTGTTAGCAATTCTAAGTTCCAACATGAAACAGTCAAGTGAAATTGTTTCTCCATATTTGATTGACTTGATTCATCCATTTTTAAAGAAAAGGTAAATCATATAGTATTCAATATGATGTAGACTGTGTCAATCAGAGTGAAAAAGTTATCTTTGTCTTCCATAATTTGAAAATATACTGTTGAATTTGCCGAGAAAAGAGCCCTGAGGCATTAACAATACACATTCTCCAAACTAGATCTCAAAACATTCCGTAGATGTTCAGGGTATGACAGAAAAATATTAAGTCCATTAATATGGTAATTACTGTGTTTCTTGCTTCTTTGTACCCTGCACTGATCACCACATAAACAGGACTCAAAATATAAATTTTGTGTTTAGAGAAAGTGCCAATGTCTATGTCTGAATTCATAAATGCCATCTTAAGAATCAGGCAATTTCTGTTTACTGCCTAGTGCCTTAGGGAGATTGTTTAATGAGGAGATGTGAAGCCTTTTACAGTTTATTGTTGATGACATTTTGAGGACACTTGCAGTGGGGTAGACGGAAAAACAATAAAGCTGGGTATTTTCTTGGATGTGGTTTATGTGCCCCAGAGTGTTGTATCAGATTTTATCAGTAATCAAATTTCTACTTGAAAGGAAAAAGAAAAACAAAACCTTTTTAGCAACTTAATTTCATATATTGAAGGCAAAGAAAAAAAATACTTGCAAATCTGATATCTGAATTTTCTAAGATTCAAAGAATTTCAATTTTTCTAATTATTCAGTTGAATTAAAGATTACTACCACTGTTTTTACAAGGTGAAATGCTTTTTTTTTTTTTTTTTGGCAGAGTCTCACTCTGCTACCCAGGCTGGAATGCAATGGAGTGATCTCGGCTCACTGCAACCTCCTCCTCCCAGGTTCAAGTGATTCTCTTGCCTTTGCCCCCTGAGTAGCTGAGATTACAGGTGCGTGCCACCACGCCCAGCTAATTTTTGTATTTTTAGTACAGATGAGGTTTCACCATGTTGGTCAGGCTGGTCTTGAACTCCTGACCTCACGTGAGCCACCCACCTTGGCCTCCCAAAGTGCTGGGATTACAGGCCTGACCCACTGCGCTTGGCCTGAAATGCCTATTTTTTAGGTTAGATGTGGTATTGTTATAACTGTTGATATTCTTTGTAGTCTGTACTTAAAAACACTGAAATGGCTTGAGGCAGTTCTACAGTAAAAATTAGATATGTATGTCTATTCAGATAATGATTCTTACATTGTGTATTATATTCATATGCATAATGTGTTTTCATTTCTATTGCCTGATACTTTCAAAATGAAAAAGTAATTGAACAATGCATTTTTTCTATTGCCTTTGTTTTCATTGGAATCTTTTGTGACAAACTTGTACTTCTTAAAATTATAAGACTATGGCACAACCTATGGTGGAATGTGAGCCATCAGGGACTGTTCAGGTGGGCCGGTGTTGGTGTGTCTTCATGATGGGGTCTGGTCCTCATCCCTGTAGGTACCGTTTCCAGAGGTAGTGTTATGGAGTGTGTGGTTAAAAGTTCTGGAAATGCACTTTGTAGACTTGAATCTGACCCCATCAATTTCTTAGTGTGTATAGCTACATAACACATAGTTGGGTATGTCGTTATGTAATCTCAGTATGTTACATGACTTAGTGTGACACAGTTACATAAGTTATGCACATAACATAGCATAAATAACTACATAACATACATACTTGACATAACATAAGTAACTGTTATGTACATAATGTATACTTAGTACATAAAAGTTACATAATTGACATATTTGTGTAATTGGGCATTACCTGCAAAAGGTGTAGTACACATTTGTACCTGCTTGGGTTATCATCATAATATCATCATAATAAAAACGGGTAATGTTTGTAAATACTAATGTATAACACAAAATCAATAACTAGTATAAGTTGCAGTTGTTAATATTAATGTTAGTACTATGTAATTATCTGAAAAGCGCTTGCTGAATACCAGATTTAAAACAGAGACACCTATGGAGACTTCATACAAATTTTACCCAGGTAATAGAAAACCTGAATGTCCTTCCTCACTTTAAGCAGCAAATGTTTGTGATGATTTGCTCTTCTGGAAACATTTCCACTTGGTGTTAAGTGAAATCTACTAAATTTTGTATCCTGGGTTTCTCTTCTGTATACTTTGTACAGATACCTCTCTCTCCCTACAAAGAATTATTTGACAGGCTACAGTGCATATGATTATGGTTATGCTAGCTTAAGCCAGTTGAAGCTTGGCTATATTCTGGCCTCAGTCATTATATTAACCATAAAGAGGTTATAGCTTTAGATTTGTTGATTCAATTATGCATTCTTAAGATGATGTCGCAGCCACCTTAATTAAACCTGGATATTCCTAAATTTCCTTAGACATTACTTTTACCATATTTCTAATGTTACTCTTAGAAGGGAAGCTTTCTGCTTCTATTCAGTCGATATGGTAAAGAATCCTAGATTTTAGTTCTATTAGATTGATTACTAGAACAGAATGCATGTATAGAAGCTTTTAAGTGAAATGATTTGAGTGAATAAAAATGTATGCCTATATTTTTGTTATAAATCAGTGATTTAAATTTTAATGCATATGTTCATGAAGAGAAGTATATTTGTTATCATAATAAACATTAAAAAGTCATTGCTCACATGACTCATGAACGCAAACCTGGCAATGACTTTTGTGCCATGTGTCTGCAGCCTGCCATTACATATGCCTAAAATTTTAGGAATGTGTGTCCACTACATTGTTTTAACCATCTGCAATGAAATGTGTTATGCAAAACAAAGGCTGATTGGTATAACTAATTCTTTGCTTCAGTGATGATCATCACACTATGTTATTTAGAGTAATTATTTATAGCTTGGGTTGGGATGGACAGTTTTCAGGAGCAAAGTGTATATTTTGTTTCTATTTTTTCTGAAATGGGGATAGAAAGGGTATTAATCCAGCATTAAAAAGGGTGAGGCAATAAGCTTCCCTGATTGGAGTGTAGGTCTCAAGCATTTTGCTGATAAATTCATTCAGATTGAATAAGCTCGCTCGCCCCTTCCTTCCTTCCTTCTTTCCTTCCTTTCTTCCTTCCTTCCTTCCTTCCTTCCTTCCTTCCTTCTTTTTTTTTGTTAAAGTCACACTCTTAATACCTATTCTGTTCACACCTATACCTTTGGGTAAATGTTCTTAGTAAAACTAACAGGAACTTCTCTCCTGATCCCTAAAGGAACTCAACCTCTCTAGATAAATCCACTCTGGACTGGTAGATAAAAAGTGATCATTTCAGCACCGTATTAAGCTGTATGTGGATTAGGTAGGTAGCCAAAGAAACAATAGGGTGACCAGAGATTTTGAGGGAACAAAGGCTGAACAGAAAGTGAGAAGAGGCCAGAGAGACTTATCAGTCACGTAAATCTGCCTTGGGCAATAATGACCTGTATGAAGCTGAGTATCATCTTTAGTGACATCTTTGGTGTACCTGTCCCGGATTGCCTGTGCTTGGCTTTGGGCACTAATTTTCTTTCCTCACACAATCCAATCTATTAAATGTCTGCTATAGTTTTTCTGGCTTGAAGAGAAGTTTTGTTTGTTTGCTTGTTTGTTTCTTTTGGCCTAAGCTCAGTCCCAGGATAAGATGAAGCATACACTGCTTTCATTTATTCATACATCACATATATGCTTCTCTCAACCTTCTCTCCCTTCTTCCCTGTGCTCCCTGACATACACGGGCACTTCTAAAGTTCTGGGATATCCCTTACCATATGACAAACTTCCTGACAGAAGCAGAGGCAATAGCTCTCTGGTAGCATTTGGAGGAGTGACAGATACTTTCAAGACTGACAGAAAAAAGGAAAATCGACACAAGTTCTTTTTCAGGAACAGCATATACATATATATATATATATATACACTGTGTGTGTGTCTTAGTGAGACAGAAACCTGCTGCTAAGGTAGCAATTATTAGGTCTTATAATTGAGATTTACTGTGGACCTGAAAACTCTCACAGTCCATAAGAGAATTCCCTGTATAATAGTAGGAGCAAGACATGTGTCTATTGTAAGATTATCCGTATCACTCAGTTTGACATTTTTAAGTTGATAGCAGTAGGCAAGAAAGGGGTACCTTTGCAAAGCTACTGATCACCCAAACTAAAAGAAGTTAAAACTTGATGTGGTAATTTAGTGTTCTCTTCAAAGGTTGTCTAAGTACACATATTATGAATATACACTTAGTTTATGCTTTTAACATAGCAGATCAGACTTTACACCTGAAAAAATTGTAAAGGCAAAGGTCAGGGTTGGGCGCAGTGGCTCAGTCCTGTAATCCCAGGACTTTGGGAGATCCCTTGAGGACCAGAGTCCAAGACCAAACTGGCCAACCTGGTGAAACCTTGTCTCTACTAAAAATATAGAAATTAGCTGGACATGGTGATGCATGCTTGTAATCCCAGCTACTTGGGAGGCTGAGGCACGAGGATCGCTTGAACTCGGGGTGTGGAGGTTGTGGTGAACCGAGATTGCATCACTGCACTCCAGCCTGGGTGACAGAGGGAAACCCTGTCTCAAAAACCAAACAAACAAAAAAAGACAGAGGTTAGAAAACATCTATGTGTTCATCCATAGCCATAGCTGTACCTATGTTCTTTAATATATTATAAAACAAACATGGTAGTATTTAGTTTGCCAAGATGCAAAGATTTTCAACTTCTATTCACTCACCTAGGTTGGCTTCTTTACTATAGTCAATTTTATTAAGCCCATTCAAAATTGACCTACCTCCTACTTGGGTCTGCGTATGATTATAAATAATAGCTCTTACTTACCGAGTCATTATTAAACATAAAGCACACGAACTGTTAGGTTATTCTCTGATTCGGAGTAGACATCAAGAAGAAGGAAGAAACACAGAAAATAATTTATAGTGATTTATTGAATGGCAACTGAGCCTAACGATATTTTAGATAAGGCAACTTTGATTTTAAAGAGCTGACACTATGATAGAAGAGATATCCACTAAAGATAAGCAATGCAACACTGTTTACTGCTAACTGAGTCAATTAATGATGCCCTAATGGTTTGATGGGGGAAAAAAACTCAGAAATTAAATGTTGAAATTGTGACAATGGAGGTAGATGCAAGGTACTGTACGAACAAAAGAGAAACTTTATGAACAGCCTTTTAAGAGTATAAAGCTGAGTGATTCCGGTAACTCTGTCTGAGAAAGTCAAGAATGGCCTCATAGTGAGGGTTTTTGAGATAGAATAACGAATGGGCAGAAATATGCCTGGTGAAGAAAAAAGTAGATAAACAAAGGGTCCTACTTGCACAAATGCAGAGTCTTTGAAGGGTCCCTTTGGACTTTGTAGGTGAACAAAGAGCCAAGCTTTCAGGTGCATGGTGTACAGAGTATCGCATTATGGAAGGTGAGACTGAATAGTTAGACCAAAGGCAGAGTGAAAATGACCTCCCAGGTTCAGCAAAAGATTGTAGCATTTATCCAACAAGCAACACGAAGTCAAGAAGGACCTGCTTGTCTACTAGTTTTCCTTGTATCTCTCTCTCCTTCCCTTTGGAACTTCTTTTTTCTGTTCATCTTCCTTTTTTCTCCTCCTCCTCCTGCTCCTCCTCTTCTTCATTTTAGCCCATCTCTTTCTCGTCTTCTTCTTTCTTTTTTTTTTAATTTTGCTTGTAAATAAAGGATGATCATTTCAATAGTAGTGTGGTGGATAGACTAGGATTGGGGGAGATTATTCATGTGTTGAATAATTAGAAATTTTAGTAATATGTTATGAGGGAATTAATGAGGGCCTTCCATAATAAAGTAGCTGATCAAAGCAGATGGCATGAATTTCCCCTTCAACCTTGTATGGCAAAGAGAAGAAAGATCTCTGTTTCCCCTCCCTACGCGTGGTGTATCACACCAATGCCTGACACCAAACAGGCAGACTGTGAAGTGTTATTGTTTTCAAACAAACAAACAAACACACCTGTAAATAATCCATAGTTTCTGTTTCGTGATTCTGAATGAAGTGGGGATGACTTTTTCAAGGCCAAATACGAAGCATGTGTAAAATAGTGAGGGAAAAAGGAACAGGCAGGTTTCACTTTTGTGTTGCTAAATCCGGTATGTCTCTGGGATAAAATAATGTCTGTATTCAACAAATACTTGGAAATAAATTCTAGAATAAGGGAAAGAAGAAAAACCCATCTACAAGAGATGAGGTTTCATTGCAATTTTTATAGGACAGGTAATGTAAAGGGTTAGTTCCATGTTAGGAGGAAATAAATTGTTCACTTTCTGAACATCACCAATTTCTAGCTGTTAGAAAGTCAGTTCATATTTCTAAAGAGACATTGTCAGAAAGATACATTTGGAAGCCTTTAAATGTCTTTTTGTTCTTTTAAAATTAGCATTTTGCCGTTTCCATTCATAAGGCAGCCGCAATGATCAGAAAGTAATCTCTTCTTTAGAAGGAAAATTTTTTCTCTAAGAAAAGTTGCATCTCTTCCTTAAGATTAGACCCCAAAATATTAAACCTGGATTAAAGCAGCCAATTCTGTTCATGATTATGATCAAAAAAGAAAATGGAGAGTTTATTTTATTAAAGGCTACTCAAGTTCAAAAATTTATGTTTGATCTCTCAAAATTCATTTTATGTTGAGTTCACAATATTTTTCAAAAAATACTATAACAACAAAACATTTATTTTGATTAAAATTATATGTTTCTTATATTGTTAATTCATTTTATTTGAACGTAGCAGTTAACTCACAAGTTGCATATCTTGCCCAAAAATAAGCTATTGTTTTCGGCCTACATTCAACATTAAATGAGAACACTACAAAGCTAATTGATTTTGGGATTACATAAACATCCCCTAATCTTAGTATTAAATTGATTTATTTTAGGAACACATTTCTAAAATTAGGGAAAAAGTCTTTTGAATTACCTTCCAGTATGAAATGGTGAGGACCTTTAAATGTATGGATAATCAGTAAAATCATTTTATTAGTCAAGTTTCTGCTTCCTTGGCAGAAAACATTCCAGCTTGGCTCCACAAACCAGTATAACCAAACTTGTTGCGGTAAATAATAAATCTGAAAGTATTGGTTGATGTTTAATTTCAGCATCCTTGAAATATTTCATGGAACTTTCATATTTCCAATAAACAAATATGATCAGTAATAATATGCTTGGGTAAAACAAAGAAAGTGTGGTTAGTTCTTTCTAATTATAAAGCTAAGTTTTAGAAAACATCAGAGAAAGGGTGCCACAGATCTATTTTTAATATTCAATACAAGTTAGAGCTCATATTTTATTTTGGTCTAGGATTAAAACAAATTTTGCTTGGAGCTAGTATTTTACTTCAATGTTTCCATGTTGGGTCTTTTCTCCTTCTCATTATTTGTGATGCTTTTCTACAAAGTGCGCTTTGTTTTTTAGCTAACATCTGTTCCTCTCTTGTTCTGGTCAGAGTTTCAACATGTGGTTGCTCTGAGATTGTTCATGAGATCTGACAAGATCACCGTGACCTTACTTGAGAGTGGTCAAAAATGATTGAGTGTTGTGAAGACTAAGCTCATGTTTTTCTGACAAATGACATTCAAGAGAAAATGCAGAAAGCAAAACTCAGTAATGTGGTTGATACAAAGCATTGAGACAATGTTGTGGCAATTATTTTTAAATAACTGATTAAACTTTATAAAATGAAAAGATTTTTTTAAGGTAGACGTAGGTCTTTAAGGAACCACAGAGTGCAGTTATTGAATTAAAATACTGATTTGGACATATTTTTCAAATATGTTTCAAATTCTAACTATCTGCAATCACAAATATTCAATGTTTTTAAAGATGCTAATATAATATGTAGTATATGTCAAGAAAATTAGTAGGATTAGATATTTGCTACGAGCAAAACAATGCCGTTTTCCTATCTATTGCTTTCCTATTGAGTAAATTAGTGAAAGAATTCTTTGAATTTATATTTTACTCAAGGTTGAGACTAGAATAGTAAAGCCAGTGTATTGATAGAGTTGATTTGTTTTGGAATTGCATATCTCATAATAGAAACACCTCTAGAAGCGAATCCCTGATGACATCTCAAAATGGTTGTTTATTTTTCCATATTAGAAGAGTATCATGGTAGAAAGAATAACAAACAGAGCTGCTTTCAGACAAGGAACATTTTATTTAAATTATTTTCTTTTTAGTTAATTATTTCTAATATATTTATTTTGGAGGAGATGAAGATATTAAGAAAGCTTTTCTTCATTTTTTGGTAAATGATAAAAAACCCCAACCCTTTTTAAAAACATATATATATATATATATATGTGTGTGTGTGTGTGTGTGTGTGTGTGTGTGTGTGTGTGGCTACTTCAACCATATGGAATGGAATGTATATATGGAATATACATGTATATATATATATACACACACACATATATATACACATGTATATTCCATATGGTTGAAGTAGCCACATTGAGGATTAGAGTTAGAAGTTATCCACAGTTAGCCTGGCAAATGTTGACTCTGATTAAATGAGCAAAGAGAATTTGAATGTATAGATAATTTCGACCAAAGAATATGCCAAACTGGTCAGGTAATAAAGAGAGTGTAGTGAGCGTGAAAGTCCCAAATATTTTTCACCATCTTTTTCCTGTAGGTACATGTTTTAAGACTTGAATTTCAGCTTTCTCAAAAATATAACAGTAAAACAGTGTTGATGTGCCGCATAGGAAACTGATGAAACTTGGGTCTGTGGACAACATCAGCCTAAAAATGCAAGAAATGATCTTGGTCAGTTTAGCCTTAAAATCATCCATTTAATGAAAGAAACATTGTTTTTAGGTTTTCTCAATCTTTGGGCAGCCTTTTAAAATCTGTGTCATTTTCAGATCTGCAAACAGCCATTATTATCATGGTCTTTTCATAGAACTAAAACATACATCTATAGGGAATGATGACCTTCCCATGAATTAGTGGCTTCAGGCATCATAATATATATTTAAAAAAGAGTGGCTAGCAAATACCATGCAAACATTTTGTAGGGCTTTTTATCCCTTTCCACTTCAATGCATTTATTTGAAAACTGCTTATTTGTCTGAATATGCCCTGCTGGCAAAATTTTTATACCAGATAGCTACTTTTTATTGTTGATGCACATCATGAATAACAGCTTTATTTGATGGCAAATGAGATGCCCCAAGTTGCAAGCTTTCCATAAACATATCTGAATTGTTCAATTTCCTTCTCATTGTATAATTTCCACCCTGGCCCTTTGCCTGCTGATATTCAGATAAAGATTTCATTCGAGTCATTTTCAAAACAGTCCTATGTTCTTTGCTATCATAGGTTGTAAGATTGCTCAATTCATATTAGCTATAATACAAGTGCTGCACAGGTTTTTATCAGATACTTCTAAAATCATTTCTTTGTCATGAATGGTAACGACAATAATAAAATAATGCCTCCAGTTCGGTTTCTAAACACTGGTGGTTTATTAGCAATAGAATTAGTAATACAAACGTGAAAAGTCACTTTTCTAAAGAACATATCTTAGTGAATTATTTTGTTTCCTTTTCTTTCATGCCTCCTAACATGGATTTGGAAATTTTGATTGCTGATTGATTCCAAATGACTTGGGCCTTTGTTTCTCAATTAGGTAAGTGATTCTGATTCTTTGATATTCTTAGGAGTCCATGGTTGTATTTTAAAACAAACATTCACTGCCAATTTGCACTTTTGAATTTTCTGGCAAAATAAGGTAAAAATTGAACATATGACAAATCATCATCTTCAGAAATATACTTCAGCTCTTTTTCATTAGTTGGCATAGAAAACAGACTAACAAGAAGACCCAGTTTGAGTTGCACCTGATCACAGGAACCATATGTTCAAAATCAAATAAGTCCTTTTCGGTGGCTAGCTTTTGGTTTTTAAAGCTGCTTGGTCAGATTTTGCCCAGCAAGTTCTAGGTCATAGTAGACGATTTACTAATCATATTACTGTATGATTTACCCAGCTATAAGAATGCATTTCATGTGGCAGCTAGTGATGGCTTGATACAAAATAATTAGCTAACAATTTTCCTGATCTCGAAGACACTAGGTGGAAAAGAAGCTTAGCTTTAGATTCTGTGGTATCATCACTTGTAGAGTTGGGGTCAACAATCTATGGGCCAAATCTGACCAAGTGTGAGTGAAGACATTTGTTAATGGTTGACCAAAAAAAAATATGTCAAAAGAAAAATAATATTTCATATTGTGTGAAAACAATGTAAAATTCAAATTTTGCTGTTCGAAAGTGAAGTTTTACTGGAACATAGCCATGCTTATCACTTCACATATTGTCTATTGCTGTTTTCATACCACAATTATATGGCCTACGAATCCTAAAATATTTACATTCTGGCCCTTAACAGAACAAGTGTGCTGACTCCATTGCTTGAGCACCAGCATGTAAGAGGTTAATTCCCTGAACCTCTTACTTTGGAGATATTATTAGAGCAGAGGTGAAATCATTATATATCTGACCTTTTCTTCAGTCACAAGGGAATCCACCACATCTAAAATGACCAGGTCAGAACAAATGGAAGAACAAATCTTGACTGTAGATTTAAATTTTCCTGGAACAGTCTTTTACATAGTTATATTTCTCATACATTTTAAGCTCTACAACATTCAACCCATTAAGTCTAATTTATTTTACTGCCAGTAGTTCTTTGAGCTTGCCCACAGATATTCAAAGTCCCATAGTTGATGGGAACTGGGGAAGTGACATTTTGTGGCTAGTGAAGCAGCAACACATTGTATAATGAAAAGTAATATCCTCAAACTTTCAAATAGTCCTCAAGGCTCTGTGTCACCAAAGAGAATACTAGCAATCTATAGGCACTGCCTGTTCTGAATTACATTTGACCATGTTGGAAAAGTGTAATATTCATCCCTGTAGTGTAGCTTAGCATCTAAAACAACACAAGTAAGTACAGTTGTGCTTTGTGGAATAGATTTTGCAGAATTTTTCAGAGGCCACATGGAGTGTGAGTGGTTATATACATATTCTAATTTAAAAAACTTTAAAAATAATTATACATATATTGTGGGTCTTTTCATGTTGGCATTTGTCAGAAATAGATGCATTTGTAGTTTGAGAAAGAAAGAAATAAAAGAGAACAAAGAAAGCATATTCTTGGAATATTGCAAGAGAGAGCAATGTAGAAATTGCTGGATATTAAGAATATGCATTATCTTCTAGGTTTAGGCCACTGGGAAATAAAGCTTCCGTGCGTGTATTTGATGTATAATGACAGGCACAAAGAAAAAGGCAAACATACTATAGATATTCTAGCATGGTACAATTATACACTACGTATTCTAACCCTTTTCATGAAAATTTGACATTACTGCACCTCAGATAGAAGCAGCAGGAATCACCAGGGAAAGAACAGCTGGATGCTTTATTAGGTTTTATGTTGTACATAAGGAGACCGTGTTTTCCATTGTCAGTGTGTAAAAGAAAATGAAAGCTCTGGGCATCATTAAAGTCTCGAAAGCGTAAGATGTGTCAGCTCCATTCTCTCAACACCTGGACTGAAAGCACAGTGTGAGGTCACTGTAAAACAAAAACAGACCGTCTGCTCTGTTTGGAATTGCAAGAGTTGATTTTTAAAAATAAAATAATCCATAATTGTTGCAGAGAGAATTCTTCCTTTGTAACTAGATGGTTACATGTATGGACGTAAACTTATATGTCTACCTGAAGACATTCTCTATAAACTGCACCTGAATATCTTTTTCCTGAACTTTAAGGGGTTCTAGGAGGCTTCCTGGAGTCAGAGAGCTAGAAGGCTCCCCATTTGCTGGCATTATGGTATTGTCCTTTTGATGAACATTTCTCCCTGGCTTTTTATTTGCCTCCTTTTGTGTAACCCTTTTTTGTTGACACCTCCCACCCAACACACACATGATATTCTCACTGTGTCCCTTGTTATAAGTATCTTTATGTTGGAGACCATATTACCTTATACCTTTGTGTATTTCTTAAAGCTCATCACTGCATTCCTTTTATTGTGGTTGCCTTTAAAGTGCTATATTAGTTGGCTCAGACTAGTGTAACAAAATATCACAGGCTAGGTGGTGTAAGCCATAGAAATTTATTTTTTCACCATCCTGGAGGCCGCAAGTCTGAGATGGGATACAGGCATGGTCAGGTTCCGGTAGGGTCTGTCTTTCTGGCTTGCAGATGGCGCCTTTTCTCTCTGTCTTCAAGTGGCAGAGGAGATAGATAGATAGAGGGATAGAGAGAGAGAGAGAGAGAGAGAGAGAGAGAGAAAGAGAGATCTTTCTTATAAGACCATAATCTTATTGGACAAGGGTGCTGCCCTTATGACCTCATTTAGCTATAATTATTGCCTAAAGATCCTATGTCACATTGGGGGTTATGGCTTTAATATATAAATTTGAGAGAATATAGTTCAGTCCAGAGCAAATACCTTTAACACAAATTAAGTTACATAAGCGGAAGAGAGGACTGAATTTTTTCTCTTCACATGAAGTATGTATAAGAGCTCTTTGCCTATCGGCTTTAGCCATCTCTGTTTTCTCCAGCCATTTCTCATATAAAATCTAATAAATAATAAAAATGTGTTTCAAATGCTAAAGAATGTTCTGTTCTGGTGCTAATCTCTACTGTTATCATCTTTAAAAACATACAAGAGACTTACCATTGATTTCATTAATCTACTTATTTATGTATTTAACATTGATAAGTTGCCCGACCATATGCAGGAGAGATACAGACCAAGGGGCTTAGGAGCTAAATAATGACTTGGTAACATTGTACCCTTTAGGAACTCCTAGATGGCAGGAAAGACAGTCTTGGAGCAATATATCAAGTGATTAATATAATTTGCTCTTGAAATAAAAATGAAACAGTGCCTGCAATCTTTTGTAAATTAGAGAATTTCGATGATTATAGCATCTGATCATGAGGTCCAGTTTGACAGTTGAAGAAAGAAAGGGAGTAAACAAACATCGGACATAAAGAATGACAAGTATATAGCAAACACATGGGTGAATAAGAGAGTTTTACTGCAGAGTCTGCAAATCATTTATGCTGGACAAAAATGAAGAAAATGCGATGTTCTTAAAATTTATTTGTTTGTTTTTTTATTGAGCTTCTACTATGTGTCAGGTTCCAGGTTATATGAGTCAGCATGGAGTGGTAAATGAAAATAAACTCTCTGTTCTTGAGCCAATTTTCAAAGGTGAGGAGATAATTAATAAATGATTAGTAAATAAGTGATCAAGAGCTGTAAGTGCAAAGAAGAATATAAATATGACCTTGACATAGCAGGATGGGCTACATTGAGCCTCCTTTTGTGGTCAGAGAGGTCCTCCTGAAAAGATGATGACAAGGAGATATCTGAGGTAAAATTGGAATGACAAAAAAGAGTCTGCTAGGTGAAGAACCAGGTATACAGAGCAGCTCCTTTCATATAGCAAAAATAGTTTTCCTTAAAATATGTATTACATTAACCTTGCTTTAAAATATGCAAGAAAAAAAGTGGGAGGATATAATGGACTGAACATTTGTGTCCCGCAAAATTCATGTATTGAAATCCTAATCCCCAAGGATGGTGTTAGCGGGTAGAGCCTTTGGCAGGTGATTAGGCCATGAGGGCAGAGCCCTCATGAATGGAATTAGTGTCCTTATAATGGAGACCCAAGAAGCTTTCTAATCTTGTGAGGACACAGCAAAAAGTGAGGACACAGCAAAAAGATGCCATCTGTGAACTAGACAATGGGCTCTTGCTACACTCCAATTTTGCCAGTGACTTGATTTGGATTTCCCAGCCTCCAGAAGGTATAAGAGGTAAATTTCTGTTGTGTATAATCTACCCAGTATAGAGTGTTTTTGTTACAGCAGCCCTAATGGACTAAAACAGAAGATAAAAAATAGTAAGATCCGTAAGTGAGGTGGGGCACTAGTAGATCAGTAAGGAATTGGCTGGTGGTTAAAGACAGGTGATGAGTACTTAGGAATCCATGACAATTTTCTCTCATTTCATGTACCTTTGAAAATATGAATATTAAAAGTTTTTTTTTGGTCTCAAATGCTTTCCCTACTAGCATACTGTTTCTTCTTGGTATTATTCCTTATTTATTAAACTAATATAAAGAACATTATGATAAACGATTCTTGAAAGGGATTGCATTCATGATCTACTTCAGATGACAAATTACTCCAAAGCTTAGAGGCTTAAAACAACAGTAAGCATTTATTATCCCTCACAGTTTATGTGGGTCAATAATTTGGGGTTTTAGCCTGGGAAACACCCTCAAAAAAAACCGTAAAAACTCTTATGAGATTTGAGTTAAGATGTCAGTCAAAACTACAGTTATCTAAACTGGCTTGACTCGGTGAAGGATTTGCATCAAAGGTGGTTGACTCAGAATTGACTAGTTGATGATGTTGGCTGGTGGCAGGAGGCCTTAGCTCCTCCCTGCTGGGTCTACCACAGGGCTGCTTCTGTGTTCTTATAGTATGGTGTCTGGCTTTTTCTGAAGCAATCCAAGAGAAGGTAGAAACACGACAGGCTTGGAAATCGCATACCCTTACCATGCATTATTTTATTGGTCACAGATGTTAGCTCCATTGAAAGTGAGAGGGGACTATATGAGGACATGAATACCAGGAGATGGAGATAATTGATGGACATATTGAAGGCTAGCTGCCACAGGGAGAAACAGTGTATTTAGTATTTAAATAAATAATCTTGACATCATGCTCACTAAATTAATGGCCCCCAAAATAAATCCCTCATTAATTTGTTGTTTTCAACTCATAACTCACATAATTATCTTTAAACCTCTGTATCCATATTTAGATTTTAGAGTACACACTTATATAATGATGTCTTTCTTCTGACCAGGTACTTGATTAGCTGTATTTAATGGAATAATGATATTAAACAACTTTGTAAATCAAAAGGTGAAAATATATGCCTAGAATAAATTATCAAGACTTTGTCCAGTATAATTGGTGGTGATTATTTTCCAGTATACTCTTCAATTTATTACTGTAATAATCTTTTCAACCCATTAACAGTCAATTTGCTCTGTGATATTAAAATGTTAGCCACATTATTTGCCTGTTAATGTGGGTTAAATGTTAATTATGCTGTTGTATGGTGGCTAAGATGGTACATCCAGAAATTACACATAATACTGGTTGGTTCTTTGGCCATCATACACTAATGTGCTTCATTATTACTGTGCTAATTTTAGTAATTTTAGTGCCAAGCACATCATATTCTGTGTTACTAAAACAAAACTACCCATGATACATTGCTTGCAACCAAACGTTAGACAATTTTGGCTCTATCATTTATGAGTAGTTTACATGACTAAGCAAGTAATGATTCTGTAACTCTCAAACTAGCATTTAGTATATTTAGAATGCATTGTTTAATATATTTTAAACATTTGTAGGTAAAAATGTAATCCCTTTTAAAACAAATGCAAGTCATGATTTTTAAGCTAAACGTACATTTAAGCGTCATGAGCGCAGTGATTATAAATTCGACTATGATTATTACTCCAATTGTACTAACAATCGAACGGCATATCAGCCTTCTCCCTGGGTCCAGTTTCATTACCACCCATTCCACTCTTACAAAACTATTTTGAAATAATACTTAGCCGTATTTTGTAAAATAGTTTGTATTAGTTTCCTATCACTGTGTAACCTATCGTCACAAACTTAGCAGCTTAAAACAATATCCATTTATTATTTTACATTTCTGTAGGTAAGAAGTTTAGGCTCAGCTGCTTTTCTGGTATAGGTTCACATGCCTGAAATCAAGGTGTTGGCCTTTCTGGAGATTCTACGGATTCATCCAGGTTGTTGGAGGAATTCAGTGTCTTGCAGTTGCAGGACTGAGATTCCTGTCTTCTTGGTAGCTGTTGGCTGGGGTTCGTTCTTACCTTCTAGAGATTGCCTGCATTCCTTGTCAGATAGCCCAGTTCCTCCATTTTCAAAGCCAGCAACAAGGATCAAGTCCTTTTCAAACTTAGAATCTCTGTTACATCCCCTTCTCCTTTGTCCTTTCTCCTTTCTGGCAGAGAAGTTTCTCTCTTCTTAAGGGCCCATGTCATTAGATTGGGCCTACCTGTACAATCCAAATAAATCTTATTTTACGGTCATTGGTAAGTAACCTCAATCTCAGCCACAGAGTCCCTCCACAGGAGTACCTGAGGGAGTAACTAACTGTGGGAAAGGAATCTCCCAGGGATATTTGGAATTCTGCTTTCCACATTGTTGTTGGTTGATTAGAAACTTAGAGTAATTGAACTCAAGAGAGCCCATTCAGGAAAAGTTGCATTTAAGTTGAATTCTTAGTGACACAAGTAATCATAGAAAGATAAAGAGAGAAATTCAGAAAAAGACCATGCTAATTGCTAGTACCCCGTAAAGCCTTAAGGTTCATACCTGATTTATCCAAAAGCCCATAAAGCAAAACAGATACCACTACAAACCAAAACAATAGGAATATAATTATCTTGCATTCTAGACATTAAGTATTATAAGTATACATTTATAAATAAGTAGATGTCATAATTTGCCCTTCCATGTTCTTAAAACACTGTTGTAGCACTTTTCCCTCTTTCCTTCCCTCTGACAGAATCATTCCCATCAGCATAGGACTATAATATTATTTCTCTGATTAAAAAAAAAATACAAGAACGTTTATTGTGTCATTTCTACCCTTATCTCTCCTTATCTATATTTTCTGCCCACAATTTTAATTTTTTTCTTAAGCCTGCTCTATAATTCTGCCTTTTCCCCCAAATATTCTACACAAACTGCCCTTATGACCCATGGTAACTTTCACATTACTAAATATGATCACCTTGTTTGAGTATTCATCTTAATAGACTCCAAATTAGTATTTAACGCAGGTGATCACACTGTCATCATTGATACACTTTCTTCACTAGGCTTCCAGAACAATCAACCTTACACTGTCTTTTTCCTGTCTGCCTGGCAGCTCCTTCTCTCATATATGTGTTAGTTTCACCTTCCTGCCTAAACCCTTTTCTTTGCAGTGCTACAGCTCAGGGTTTTTAGACTTCATTTTCTATCTTAAAGTACTTTCTGGGTGATCTCATCACTTCTCATGAATTTCCCTACTGTCTCTAACTGTACTCCTAGGATTTCTACTTTTCTTTATAAAACCTGCTCCACCCACCTTTTCTACCCAATTAAGCCCTAGATCTTTGATTTTATTCACCTTTCTTTCTCTAATCCCTTTCCTGTGGTGAGAAAAGATGTTACGAGACAGGGGTCCTGATCCAGACCCCAAGAGAGGGTTTTTGGATCTTATGCAAGAACCAATTCAGGGTGAGTCCACAGAGTAAAGTGAAAGCAAGTTTGTTAAGAAAGTGAAGGCATAAAGAATGGCTACTCCTCAGACAGAGCAGCCCCAAGGTCTGCTGGTTGCCCGTTTGTATGATTATTTCTTGATTATATGCTAAACGGGGGTGGATTAGTCATGCCTCCCCTTTTTAGACCATATAGGGTAACTTCCTGATTTTGCCATGACGTTTGTAAACTGTCATAGCGCTGGTGGAAGTGTAGCATTGAGAACCACCAGAGGTCACTCTCATCGCCATCATGGTTTTGGTGGGTTTTGACTGGTGTCTTTACTGCAAGCTGTTTTATCAGCACGGTCTTTATGATCTTGTGCCAACCTCCTATCTCATCCTGTGACTTAGAATGGCTAACTGTCTGGGAATACAGCCTAGTAAGTTTCAACCTTATTGTACCTAGCTCCTATTTAAGATGGAGTTGCTCTTGTTCATATGCCTCTGACAAAGCTGTTTTATTTTCAGAATATATCCAGATTACGTTCATTTCCTTTGCCACTGTCTAAAGTCAAGCAAGCACTTTTCACTATCTTTCACCTGAACGACGGCAACCCCCTCCCAACAGGTCTCCCTAATCCTGCTCTGGCCTTCACAGCATCGGTGCCCACCACAGCTCTGACCTCTCCCCTATTAGTCTCTCCCAGGGCTAAGTCCTCATTATCTTCCTGACTTTTTCTTGCAGATGCACCACCTGTTGGCTCTGCTTCATTATCTTTTCCAATAGATATTCATTTGTCCAGCTCTCTCACTTTCTTCACTTCTTCCCTCAAAAAGCTTCTTCTCGAAGAGGCCTTTCTTGTCACCCCTCTTTACATTGCAATCCCCTGTCCGTACCTGAGGTTTTGTATTCCCCTTTCCTGCCTTGTTTCTTCTTCTCACTAGCCTCTAAATGAGAAGATAGTTCTATCTGCATTTTCTCACTGTCAATGCTATATGAGAACCTGGAATATACTAGGTAGTCAATAAATAAATACTGAGGAAAAAAAAGAATAAAACCTGAAAGGACATGGATAAATGGCACATTTGGGTGCCGGCTAAAACCCTTTGAGGTAGCTAGTACAGGCATTATTTTCTTTATTTTCCAAATGAAGCCAATTACACATCTTGCCCAAGGTCAAAAAACTAGTTAAGTATCAAAGATTAAACCAAAACTCAACTCTCTTGACTCCTAACCTGGTTTCCATCCCACTACAATAGGTGCTAAAAATATAGTGATGTCTGTTCTTGGGAGCTATAGTACAGCATCCCTCAAGAACCTGGAAATAAAGAAATAAAATTGCCTTCTGAGAGTTACACTGTGAAATCGATATGTAATGAGTCAGTTACCTTAAAGAACTAGAATTGCTTTTAAACTAAAGGGACCATTACTGATTAAATAGTTTAACATTTCTAAAGAAAGAAAATTTTAATAAGAAAAGGCAGACATAGAAGCACTTCAAAAGGATACTCCAAAAGTAAAAGTTGAGCAAATGAATCTTAGGGGCTGGCATCTAAGCCAGTGAACTGTTAGAATTCCAGAACTTCTTGGGTTCATGGATGCATCAGACTCTGTTAGCTGATGACGATAAATATTTGTTTAATCTCACCAACTCACTTTTTTTCGGAGAGGCCTTTCTTTGTCACCGCACTTTATATTGCAATCATGATCATAAAACAGCCTAATGATTAATAATTAATTTTCCATGCAGCTCTGCCTTTCTGTAGAAGAAAAAGCTCTTATATACTTCCCACAGTCTGGTCCCAATGTTAGCTAATTTTTATTGAAAATTAGTTGAACTTCTGATTGCAAGCTGGCTTTTATAAAGCTTACTTTGGAAGAAGAGACATCTTGATTTCACTGACACAGGTATTCTGGTCTCTATGATTGTCACATTTTAAAAATAATTTAAAACATATTCCGTGTGCAGTGGCTCACACCTGTAATCCCAGCATTTTGGGGGGCCAAGGCAGGAGGATCGCTTGAGCCCAGAAGTTTAAGACAAGCCTGTGCAACATAGCAAAATCCCATCTCTATTAAAAAAATACAAAAACTAAGTGCCACCACACCCAGGTAACTTTGGGAGGCTGAGGTGGGAGGCTGAAGTAGGAGGATTGCTTGAGCCCAGGAGGTCAAGGCTGCAGTGAGCCGTGATTGTGCCCCTGCACTCCAGCTTGGGTGACAGAGTGAGACCCCGTCTTGAAGTAAATATACACTGAATTGTGATTTTTGTGTATCAGTCTCCCTAACTTGGTTAATTGAATGTGAGTCTCTTCCGCACCTTCCTTACTTCCACCGAATATGGAGATGCTCTTAACATTTCAGTTGTAAAACAAAATCAACCACACCAGAGCTTCCTAGCATCATTCTGTACCTAAAGTGCTGCATAAGAGCAGGCTCCAAAGGGGGCTCCTAAACTAGGGAAGAAGGACAAACTTTTTTTTTTAAAAGAGTCTTAGGAGGTGTCAGGTGAAATTCATCATTTTAGGGAACAGTGGGTCAAGGATAATTCTGGGTTTTCATAGAAGGAAGGAATCTCTCTTGCAGATTATCTGCCATTGTTTTGGCAACTTAGATTTTTATCAAGAGGCAATGAGAAGGGCACTTGTGGTTAAGGTCACTTGCAACAGGGAGTACAGAGAAACAGCTACACAGAATGGGACACAAGATAGGCCAAGAAGAGGAGTCTCAGTCTTTTGGTGTCTCTCAACACAAGCAAACCAGGTTTCTAAGTCAGCCAGCCAGAGAGCTAAATACACACTCGGTGGCTTTCTGATTTATCAAGCACAGTTGGTCGCAAATTGTGTTTAATGCTTGTATGTATGCATTTATGTACGTTTCAATAAGTAACGCTTTGGTGATTTCTCCCTTTTAAAGTGTTGAATAAGAGTTAACAAAGCACTCAGGGAAAATTATTTGTAGTAAGAAAGCTTCCTTGCTTCCTATTTGTTTGTTTTACTCCTGACTTATCTTTTTAAATTATTTCACCTTGGAAGATAAATCTTAGTGAAGTTTATTGTGACAACTTCAAACCTCTATTGTACTATAGTCAGATCTGGAATAAATAATGAATTTTAGGGAACAAAAAGAGCAACATAAACTATCAAAACATACTGGCATTGTGATGGCATAAGAACACGTGAATTTAAGGCTGAGAGTCAAAAACTCCTCCCTAACATCAAGGTATCACTCAGTTACCACAGAAATGAAAAATGAGCCATTGAAGGTGAATAGAGAAAGACTGGCATGACTTTTATGTTGGGCAGGAAACAAATTATGATGGCAGGTGAAGGTATTGATGATGAGAAGAAGAAAGATTAGCTCCAGACCCAGGAACTAGGATTGGCAAAAATGAAGGAAAAAACTGAGATAAAGTGTTTCTTG
This sequence comes from Cacajao melanocephalus, assembly GCA_963573385.1. NCBI lineage: Eukaryota > Metazoa > Chordata > Mammalia > Primates > Pitheciidae > Cacajao > Cacajao melanocephalus. The sequence goes on from CAUYLG010039986.1 coordinate 119,333, forward strand.
GTTGAGAATCATAAGGTGCCTCACTATAGTCACCAGGGATATTTTCCCTTAACAAAGTGGCGGAGTCATCTATTGAAATACAACGGGGCACCTCCTTAGGCATCAAGGAGGTCTCATTTATCGGCAAGTAGAATGGAGGATCACTCTCATAATTAACCACATTCTCTGATCAGCCTAAAGCTTGAGAGTGAATCAGGAAGGACTTGTTATATTAACATTCTAAGTGGAGAGAGCACAGCAACATAATCTGGGGTCTCTAACAATAAGAGTCACGGGTATCAGCATTTTACTCTAGCATTCTAGAGGAGCTTGTTTTAAACTCGGTGTAAAGCACTACAGCAACGTATAACGAATTATTTAGGCCCTCTCTTTTTTTTCTGGAAAAAAAAAATCGGAGAAGGCCTGGGATTTGAGCATGTAGTCAGTGACTGAAGAGTGTTGTCAAACCTCTTGACTCCAAGGGTAATGACAAGGGCTTCTTACAATTCGTGCATTATTCTGTTTCGTAGAAGATATTCTCATGCAGGTGGTCTGACATCGTGTGTCTGTGCACAACAACATCAGCCCACAGAGAGACATCAATTTTTACACAAAACAGCAATTTTTTTTTTTCCTGAAGCCTAAAGTCAATGACATCCTAATGGGAGAAACTGCAAGGCCATAAAGTGCTTTCCTTCTTCATTTGGTAAGCCATGAAAAAATTAGAACGTGATTTTTTTTTTCCAGTAGAACATAAGTACGACACAGACTGAAGAGTCTAAAAAGTTCAAAATTTTTGCTTTTTAAAAAATGGTCATATTGGCCGGGCTAGGTGGCTCATGCCTGTAATCCCAGCACTTTGGGAGGCCAAGGCAGGTGGATCACAAGATCAAGAGAATGAGACCATCTTGGCCAACACGGTGAAACCTGTCTCTACTAAAAATAGAAAAATTAGCTGGACTTGGTGGCAGGTTCCTATAGTCCCAGCTACTCAGGAGGCTGAGGCAGGATAATTGTTTGAACCCAGGAGGCAGAGGTTGCAGTGAGCCGAGATTGTGCCACTGTACTCCACCTTGGCAGCAGAGTGAGACTCTGTCTCAAAAAAAAAAAAAAAAAAGTCATATTATTGCCTTCATCTTATTTTTTGGAGTGTTCGACCTTAGCAACATGGAAGTCATCAACTGATGCTCACCAGTGGGCATGAAGTCCTTCTGTTGAGTTGATCTGTTAATTGACTGTAGACATTGGATGTGGGATGTTGCTTCTCTCTGTGACAAGATGGCTAGCGGAAGAGTTCAGGAAAATGCAGATGGCGAGGATTTCTTGATTTAAACAGCTCATTTCGTATGGTGCGTTGCATACTCCTTGTAAACAGTTTGTCTCAATGACTTATGAATCTTCTTGATCACGTGCTACTTGTGTTTTATTGAATCCCAGTGTTTACAACTTCTCCACAGAATTATTTTCAAAAGAATTACAATTATTCTTTTGAATTATATGATGAAGGAATAAAGTCTTACTAGCATAAACTTTTTCATAGGCTACAATCAATGTTAATATTTACTTTTAAAAATGTCACTCTCACAACCCACCTTTATGAACTTGGTGCTCAAATGAATATTGTAACTTTGTAGACTCTCCTCTAAGAATTCTTTGTGGCTGTACATTGAACCAGATGCCATATTTCTGCGAATTGGGCCACCCAAACATTTCGGGTGCTGACAGTAGTGTAAAAGATTTGAACAATTACTGCTACTCTAAAAAGGTGAATTCTATCACAGATCCTTGTTTTAGGTAAAGCATAGTTGGAAGAGACTGTTTTTCTGGACATGATTGAGGACCAAGGAGAGCTTTGGTCAAATCGTTCTATTTTATTTGAATCAAGATAGGGACTTCTGAAACAAAACGAAACCAGAAAAACATGCTTGGTATCTAATTATTCAGTATGCCTCAAAATAGCTCTTGCATACCTAGGGAATATATATATTTTTTGAGACGGAGTCTTGCTCTGTCACCCAGACTGGAGTGCAGTGGCCCAATCTCGGCTCACCTTCTGGTTCAAGCGATTCTCCTGCCTCAGCCTCCCGAGTAGCTGGGACTGTCGGTGTCCTCCACCATGCCTGGCTAATTTTTGTATTTTTAGTTAAGACGGGGTTTCACCAAGTTGGCCAGGCTGGTCTCAAACTCCTGACCTCAAGTGATCCTCCTGCCTCAGTCTCCGAAACTGCTGGGATTGCAGGCGTAAGCCACAGCGCCCTGCCGGGAACATTTAAAAAAAATTAATAATTCTTAATACTGCTCAGAACATATAATGGAAAATATTGATGTAGATATTCTGAAATCTCTTCTAGGATGAAACTCTAAGAATAGAAAATGTGTAAATGAATTACATTAATCACTGCCTGTTCCCACCACCGCTTCTGCAACTCCATACCCTGATTTGTTTTTACTGAATTGTACTTTGGAATTATGCCCGTGGGCCACATTGAGGATCATTAGAAAAAAACAGCCCTTAGAAACTCATTACTTTATTTACTGTAAGAAGTTGGTTGAGGATGTTGTTCTCTGCATTGCCCTTTGGACACCTTATGAGAACCCCCAGAAGAAATAGATCTCAAAGGGCAATACCAGGAATAGTCTTCTGTTTCCTGAACAAGCAGTTGTTGGTCTCATGGACACTGAGAATTACAATTTTTTTTTTCCAGTTAACACTGGAGACTAGAAAATACAGAGCAACCTAGGGTATTTCCCAATGATTAGTATGGAACATTTTTCTCCTGATCCCACTGCAGGTTTCATTTTATCATTCCTATGTTAATTTTCCTTTGCCTTGATGCATTTATCGACTTAATTTTATTTTGTGATGTGGATTTGTATCTAAATTCTGGAAAAAGAGTATAAACAAGCAAATTGCTTTTATAATGTGAGTGAGATCAAGGCATCTCTGGGAAACCAGAGTCCTAGTCTTAGATGAAGAACCTGGGGGAGATTGTCAATTGAAATGTCCATGTTTCCATGAAGTCACTCAGTGTGGAAGCATAGTAGGATGAAGGTGTTATTTGAATCAGAATCACTGGGAACAACACCTAAGCTTAGGTATTTTGTGAATTTTATAACATGTATAATTAGAAGATGGCATTACTGGCATAGAAAAGAGCAAGCACAAATGACCTGAGAAGGGAAGAAGCTTGGCATGATTTGGAGAGAGCAAAAAGTCACACATGGCTAGGACAGAATGAGTGAAAGGGAAAGGTTTGGGAGATGAAGTTGAGAAATAGACCAGATGTCAGGCAGAGCCTTGCAAACTGTAATAAGATGTTACATCCCATTTCAAACGTGCTAGAAATACTGAAAGTTTCTTTGTTAAGTCACGTTTATTGAAGTAGAATTGACATACAGTAACATTTACTTTTTTTAGTGTATAGTTTATGGGTTTTGATAAGCACATGGAGTCAGGTCAGCATCTCTACAAACAAAACAAAAAACATTTCTATCACTCCAAAGAGTTATATCACATATCTTTATGATCAACCTTTCCTCCTATCCCCATGCCCTAGGAGCATGGCTCTGCTCTCCGTTGTATAGTTTTGCCTTTTCCAGAATATCTTACAAGTTAGGTCATACATTCTGTTGCCCTCTGAGTCTGGCTTCTTGCACTTAGCAAAATGCATTTGCTATTCATTCATGCTACTGTATGTACATCAAGAGCTTTGAGTGTGGGAATGATACAGACTGCTTTGTGTTTTATAGAAATAACTCCTTTGCTATGATGAGAACTGTGGGGTTGTAGTTGTTAAGAGGTGATTGTAGCAGGCAAGATTAAGGGAGAGGATGGATGACAGCAGGAAGTTGCTGAGATGGGGATTTGGGAAATATGGTGAAGGCTCAACCATCCTGAGTACCGGTGATGCAGATATGAGTAGGAAGGAAAATTATCTACTTGGGAAAAAATAATTTCAAAATATTAAATATTAAAAAACAACAAAAGTACTAACAGGAATCATAGGAAAGTTTAATATAATTTTAGATTGAAGGAAAACTTCTTCAGCAAAACAAAACATAACAAAATGTGGGGAAAAATTACAATATGAAAAATTTAAGTTTGCATAAGGTGAAAGACACCATAATCAAAACTGTAAAACTAGTGTCAGCAAAGGAGAAACATCAATATCATAGATAAGCAAGTATTGATATACATACTATATAATGAGCAGCTATTAATCTCTGAGACAAATAATCCAAAAGAAAAATGGGCAAACTGGAGAAGACAATAAACTGAAGAAATATAGTTGTCCAATAAACATATAAAAATATGCTTATTCTCATTACTTTTTGATTCAGCAATTCCACATCTGGGAATCCATTCTATCATAATACTTATGTATGTGGGCATAGATTGTTTTGCATCAATAGGGGAATAAATATGTAAATGTTTGTTCATTGGTATAACAAAATATTATGCAATCATTAAGAAGAATGAGCTAGATCTGTGTAAAAAGAATGAGCTAGATCTCGTTGAAAAGAATGAGCTAGATCTTGGAAAGTTCTGTGTTAAATGAAAAAGCTACAAAACAGTTTGTTCAGCATGATTCTATCTATAGCTAAATAAAAAGAAAAGCATTTTGTGACTGTGTGCACGAGAGAGAGGGAGAATGAAAGAGAGAGAAAAAAAGAAAGAAGGAAGAAGAGACAGACAGAGATAAGAGAGACTAAATTCGAAGAAAAACAACTATGCACATCAAATGACTAACAAGTAAATAGCAGTTCATATTCACAGAGGATCTTAGAATTGGGTTGGGTATGTAGAGGAAGAGAAATATATTTTTCTTATTCTTTCTTTCTTTTTTGTATTTTTTATTTTTTGTGACAGAATCTTACCCTGTCTCCCAGGCTGGAGTGCAGTGGCAGGATCTTGGCTCACTGCAACCTCCTCTTCCCGGGTTCAAGAGATTATCCTGCTTCAGCCTCCCTACTAGCTGGGATTATAGGCATGTGCCACAATGCCCAGCCAATACTTTGTACTTTTAGTAGAGACATGGTTTCACCATGTTGCCCAGGCTGGTTTCGAACTCCTGAGCTCAGGCAAACCATTCACCTCAGACTCCCAAAATGCTGGGATTACAGGCATGAGCCACTGCTCACAGCCTAAGAAATATATTTTTTCTTACTCATCCTTAGGTTAATGACTGAGACTCCTATAACAAAAAACAGATTCATAAGAAGAGAAAAACTTGCAAACTTATTTAACGTAAGTTTTATATGATAGGAGAACTTTTGAAATGAAGTCCCAAAGTGACTGATAAACCTATGTATTTTTTTAATGCTAAGTTTGATAAAGAAACGGATTGGATAATAGTGGTAATAAACTGAGCAAACTTATCAAGGCCGCTTTGTGCAGATTTTTCTCTGTGTTGCTGTTTCTTCATAGATAAGGATGTTCCTTTTGGGGAGTATAGGGAGGATGTTTCTGAAATGAGGGTATTATGACCTGTCTCAAGTGAGATGAGAAGAGTGACACAAGGTCAGAGTGACCTTTCTAAGTTTTATAACTTGTGTCAGGGGAGAGGGTAGGAGAAGGTCATAGAGATCTTCCGGCTTCTGTAGTTTCCTGCAATTCTTTCAGCTATAATTATTTTGGAGCAACTAGTCCTGAACCTCATCAGGTTTGATGATAAGGCTAGTCTTCCATTTTTTTCTTTATATGCTTTGTAATGCTCAATTGTTTTTAAGATTTAACATCATGCTCTTATAAATATTTTTGAACTGATTATTCTTCATACATTTGCTCTTAATAGTCATCAAAGTTACTTCTCAGACATGGATCTAAGAGTGAAATTTTTAAGTTTTAGATATACGACTGTTCTTACTTATTGGATATTGGGAGTGAAAAATGGAAAAGTAAACAATAATCATACAGCGGGGCACTTTATAGTGATTAATATGAGGAACTAGAGGTTCATACATCAATATGAAAAAACACAAAAACATAATGTTGAGTGAGAAAATCAAATGTATAAACATTTTTATGAAAACACATTTATATATTGTTTTTGGGAAATACCCATTAGCAAATGGTTAAAATATGCAAAGAATGATACCATACAACCTCAGAGAAGTGGTTAATTCTGGGGGACATGGCAAAGTTGGGCTTTGTTTCTATAATTTTTGACTATCAAAAAATGTAAAGTACATATGACATGATATTTAATGTTTGGTGAATCTGGATAATTGAAATACATGGACTTGTATTATTTTCTATTTCCTGAAGATTTGAAGTTTTTTTTTTATTAAGAATACACAGAATATTTTGCTTAGATGATGACTAAAGAAGACATTATGGAGTAACATGAGGAAATATGATAAATATTTGCTAAAATAGGGGAAGAAAAACGTGTTTAGAGTAGGGTACTACCATTGTCACCTTTCTTGAATTATTATAATATGAACAGTAACTTGCATATATTGAGAAGTTATTTTGTGCCAGATACTTTGCAAAAGACTTACGTGTGTTTTGTCATTTAATCCTAACAACAGCAATTAGACAATGCTATGGTTTAAATGTGTTACCCAAAGTTCATGTGATGGAAACTTAATCCCCAATACAACAGTGCTGAGAGATAGGACCTTTAGGAGATGCTTTTCATTTCTCTACCAAAAGGCACGCTGTCTGAATGGATTAATACTGTTACTGCAAGACTGGGTTCCTTATCTCATGGGAGTTAAGTTCCTGATAAAAGGATGAGTTCAGTTGGCCCATTTCCCTCTCTGCCTCCGTCCAGGTGTATTCGTTCGCAAGGGCTGTTGTAACCAAACACTATGAATTGAGTATTTGGTTACAACCAATACCCAGTTTTTCTTGTAAACTGTCATAAATTGTCAGAATAATTCTGACAATTCTGGAGTCTAGAAATCTGAAATCAAAATGTCAGCAGGGCCATGTTCTCTCGGAGACTCTGGGTAGACTCTTTCCAGTCCCTGCCTCTGTTCTCCCATTGTTTTTTTTGTTTCTTCCCATTGTCTTTTTATAAGAACACTGCTTAAATTAGATTGAGTCCACCTTACTTTGATGTGACATCATCATAACTAATTTTATCTGCAACAAACTTATTTTCAAATAAAGACACATTCTGAGCTACTGAGAATTAGGACTTCAACATGTCTTTCTATGGGACATAATTCAACCCATTACAACAGGAAAAACAATGAGGTTATCATTATAAGTTTTATGTTTCATTCCTGAACTTGGATACTGAGCATTTAAAATGTTAAAATATGTTAAATGTATAAATATGTGTACATACCCACATGCGTTTATGCATGCTATACTTTATTTCTAATTGGTAAAATCCTATAAGTATTTAGCAATTTTTAGTATGTACTGCGATTTTTATATCTAGATAGCAATGTACTTAGAAAGAGATTTTAAAATATCACCCCAGTAAAGAAACCAGTGGAAGAAAACTGCATTACCTTTTCTCAAATTCTTTATTTAGAAGGGATATAGTATTCAAGTCAAATAAGTTACTGAATAAATGACCTTTCGGTAAGGTAAATTATTATAGTAGGCCTGCAAGATGAGCACAATCATTGTAGGAAAATCTGTCGCTGAGTATGCTTTGTGTTCTTTTTCATTTAGTTGTTCTGTTTGGTTTTGCCTTGTTTTCTTCTCTGGCTGAAAACCCTAATGGAAACAAAATTGTTTTTCTCATGTGAAATGATTAGCGCACTTTCTCACCCTGACTTCCTGTCCCAACTTGAATAGAAAGCAGTGCGTGAGTATCTAAATAGGAATCAAATGTTCTTTGACAAAGGCGCAAAAGAAACAAGAAAACAACTGGATTTTATTCGTTTCTCAGGGACACGGTCATTGAACTGCAAAGGCTAGAGCACCTGGGAAAATCTGCCTAGGCAGGCAGGGATGTGAGCAGTAATAGAAAATGCATTTCTATGTCAGCTTAGAGGGCTGGGAACCATTATAGACTATGACTGGAGTGTGATCAAGTAAGATTCAAAAGAGAGATATTATTTCAGAACCGTGTAGCATAAAAATAAAAGGTAAAGAACAGTTAAATGTGTGTCTATCCTTTCAGGCAGAAAGCATCTGCTTTGAAAAACATTTACCTATGCTGATTTAAAAATTTCAAAATGTGCCTTTCCAGAGTACTTGCAATTATGATTGCCCACTGAGCCTTCAAAATTAAGGCTTGCTAAAAATCACCATTACCTGTGAGTTGTGGGTTGGGGCATCCACCAGAGCAGAGAGTGTGGAGAGGGCATCTATAGACTACTAAGTAAAAGGAAACATCTGAAATATCACCTTCTTAATTCAGCCCTTTGGTTTGTTTGTTTGAAATGAGGTCTCACTCTGTCACCCAGGCTGGAGTGCAGTGGCTCGATAACAGCTCAGTGCAGCCTCAAACTCCTGGGCTCAAGTGATCCTCTCACCTCAGCCTCCAAGTAGCTGGGACTACAGACACATGCTACCACACTCACCTAATATTTTTATTGTTTTTTTTTTTTTTTTTTTTTGTAGAGACTGGGTCTCACTCTTTTGCCCAGGCTGATCTTGAACTCCCAGGCTCAAGTGATCTATCAGCTTCAGCCTTCCAAAGTGCGAGGATTACAGGCATGAGCCACTGTGCCCAACCTCAGCCCTTTAATCAAAGAAATAGTAAGCCGCAAGTGGACACAAGAACAAAAAACCAAACACCACATGTTCTCACTCATAAGTGGGTGTTGAACAATGAGAACACATGGACACAGAGAGGAGAATATCACACAGTGGGATCTGTTGGGCGGTTAGGGGCTAGGGGAGGAATAGCAGGAGGTGGGGAGATTGGGGAGGGATAACATTAGGAGAAACACCTAACATAGGTGATGGGGGAATGGAGGCAGCAAACCACCATGGCATGAGTATACATACCTATACAAGATCTGCACATGTACCCCAGAACTTAAAGTATAAAAAAAAAAGAAAGAAAAGAAATAGTAAGCTGCATAGATGCCAAGTGTAGAAATTGAAGTACTAAATCTCTGCTGTGTTCCAGCATTGCTAGAGATGAACTTCTAAGTTTATTGAGTGCTTAAAATAATACTCTCTAGTATCCAAGAGCCTGACCAACCCTTTATTAATCACCACAGGCAGGAAGCAGAGTGTTGGGGCAGAAGGGCTCTTAAATATTCTATTTGCAAGTGCGCTAAGTTACAAGTGTTAGAATGTAATTAGACCACCCAAAAGTTAGAAGCCCAGGAAGGATTTATTCTACCTATAGTAGCAATGAATTTGACACTTAAAGAAAGTCATTTTGTATGAATAAAAATTCACTGACTACAAATTTTGAATTTTTGTTTGAGATTGGGGGTGGACAGGAAAGGGAGTCGGTAAAGATAAATCCATTTAGGTACTAAGCTAATGAACTTTGTCAGTATCTATTATCATAAAATGCTATAAATGTCACCTTGGGCTTATACAGATAGTGACAACTACCTGTGTTTTATCAGTAAATTTCTTTGTGATGGTTTAGTACAAGGCATTTACTAGTACTGAAAATGCTAAGAGTAATTTTTTTCCAGTTGACTTTTTTTTTTCAGTTACAAGCAAAACTGTGGCATGTGATTTGCAATTAGCTTTAATTTCAAACTAAACATATTTTAAGAAGCAAAGTAATTTTTATGCATACAAAGTTTCAAGATTCCTCTCCTCTCTGACTTTTTAAGCAAATTGCTGTCTCTGTGCCCCAACTCCACATTTTTGCAACTTAATTCTCAGCACTTTCATCTGACCACATTCCATATTTTGGGAAGCATCGAAAGGTTTTCTTAGGGACTTGAACTAGGTGGTAAAATATTGTTTACATTTTTTGGCCTCGTTTTTTTTTTCTGGCTACGTTAGTTTCTTGTGGTGAGTGATTTGTCTTAATTTGGTGATTTGTTATTATTAAGATTTTGACTTTTTAAATTGCATAGGCAAACATTATTAGTTTAAAATTCTATATCCCTTCATTTTTATCAGGCATATCTTTTGGTAATTTTGTCAATGTTTATGCTAAATGCCTGGTTAGTACCTCAATTAGCAAATTAAATGTAATTTTCATAAAATACTTTTTTAAACTAGGGTTGCCAGATTAAATGCAGTTTGCCCAGTTATATTTGAATTTTGGATAAACAAATAGTTTTGTTCCAGTTAAATTTGAATTTCAGATAACAGTCAATAGTTTTATTTTGTTTTGGGGCATAATTTTTCACATAGTAAGTGCCTATACAAATAAGTATTTGTTGTTCATCTGAAATCCAAATTTCACTAATTTTTCTTTGTTTATGGATTTTATTTTTGTCTGGAAAACTAGTATAAGGAAAGAAGTATAGAAAAATTTATTGGTTAAAAAAATGATTGCTATCAAGGTATCTGTCTTAGTTGGTTCAGGATGTTATGACAAAAGACCTTATGCTGGGTAAATTTATACACAATCTATTTCTCACAGTTTTGGATGCTGCGACCTCCAAGATCAAGGTGCCAGCAGATTCAGAGTCTGGTGAGGGTCTCTGTTTCAATGATGGGATCCTCTATATGGCCCCACATGGTGGAAAGGAGGGTCAAGGTGCCCTGTGCCTCTTTTAAAAGGACACCAAGTCCATTCATGAGGGTGGAGCTCTTATGACATAAACACCCTTGACCCCGACCTCTCAATACTATAGCACCTGGGATTAAGTTTCCAATTGGAATTTTGGAGGGACACAAACATTCAGACTGTAGGATTATCTCTAAAAATGTGTGTAATTGACTCAGTTACATTTCAGTGATTAGAGAGGGAAGGGCAAATCCAAATTTAAGATCTTGTTAATTTTGATTCATTAATTCATTTTACAAATGTTCACCAAATGCCTAAAATGTCAGGTTCTAAGAGATGAGCAAAACAAACTTAATTCCTGCCTTAATGATATTTATAACTAAATGAAGAAGAACATTAACCAAATAATCTCACAAATATATAGAAAAGTGTAATAAATACAATAATGGGGAAGGATAGGGGAATGTGTTGTAGAGGGAAAATCAGGCAAGATTTCCCTAAAGAAGTGAAATTTGAACTATTAAAAAAGACCAGTCAGTGAGACTTGTTAAAGCACAGTAAGGCAGACTGTATTCAGGTCTATTACAATCAACATAGGGACCATGAAAATGGGATTTTGCAATGGGGAAGAGAAATTGAGCTAAACTCGAAATACAGCATGAGCAAGTGGGAATTTATAGCTAAGAAGCAGAGCGGGGGTCAGTAAATAGAAAATTGCTAAGAGGAAGCATCTGTAGTAAGAAGGATTCAGGCTAAACCAACCTAACATGAATCTTACTGAAGACAGAACACAGTGATTAGATATCATCTGGGGGATGGTGGAGGATGTAGAACACTCAGATATTGACAGTGATCAGATATCGGTGGTGGAGGATTCTAGCCAAATCGACTTAGCAGGATTCTTGCTAGAACTGGATTTTATAAGGAAGTATACGGGAGACCTTAGGAGACGGAGGTTAACTGAAGTTTGGTTAAGTAAAGATTATTTGTCAGAACTAAAAACAAAGACCCTGTGGAACTAAATGAGGCAAAGAACAGTGTATTAGCCTGTTCTCACATTGCTAATAAAGACATACCCAGGACTGGGTGCTTTGTAAAGGAAAGAGGATTAATTGACTCACAGTTCAGCATGGCTGGGGAGGCCTCACAATCATGGCAGAAGGCAAATGAGGAGCAAAGTCATGTCTTACATGGTGGCAGGCAAGAGGATGTGCTGAGAGGAACTCCCTTTTATAAAACCATCAGATCTTGTGAGACTTACTCACTATCAGGAGAACAGCACAGGAAAAACCTGCTCCCATGAGTCAATTACCTCCCACCAGGTACCTCCCATAATACGTGGGAATTATGGGAGCTACAATTCAAGATGATTTGGGTGGGGACACAGCCAAACCATGTCAAACAGGTAGAGGAAAGGAAAGAATTTCTATGTAGATGAGGCATCAGGAACAAAATAATTGAAAGTATGTGTTGGATTGAACCCAGTGAGCATAGAAAATGTTACTAAAAAATCTGCAAAGGAAATCTGTAACCAGATCAAGTGACCCAGCAGACCATTTCAGTTTTGATACTAAAACACAATGGAAAGATCTTCCAAGGTTTTAAAAGACTAATAAGGTTTACATTTGAAAAGATAAATCTAGCTGCTTGAAAGCAAGAAGATTAATCCTGAAGGTAGCAATTATAAACCATTTCCTGGTGGCCTGTGTATTCTTCTAGCAAAAAAAAAATAAATAATAGCTCAGTGTATATCAGATATTGGCAAACTTTTCCCGTAAGGGGCCAGTTAGTAAATGTTTCAGGGTTTGCAGGTCATACAATCTCTGTTGCAAGTTAATTAGAGAAAGGTATCACAAATTAATCAAAGATTTATATGACATAAGAGCCTTCAGAAATGAAGACCCAAAGATGCAGGGAAAGCTGTCTGTTTTTATGCTAGGTTTAGTGTAGAATGGGTAGCCATATAGAAATGCAATTGGACAAAAGGATATGATTTAATGGTAGTAGACTGAGAGTGTGGCAAACCCAGCCAGGCCTGTGCAGATTCTTATTGGTCTCTGTATAACATTTCTTCCTCCCTGGTATACAGCAAGGCCCCACTGGAATGAGGGTCTTCAAGGAAGAAGGGAGAAGGGAGAGAGTAACCTTTCTGAGTTTTATGACTTGCTGTGGGAAGAGAGGGATTCAAGTTTCTATGACCTGTCTTGGCAAGACAAATTTTAGTTCCTAGGAATTTAATATGGAGAGAAAGAGGAGCAGGAGAAGTGGGGCTAGAAGGGAAAAGGGCAGACAGAGGCTTTGCTCTGAGGCCTTCTAATTTCCTTTAGTTCAAAGTACTTGGGATGCCAAAGCACCATACTTTGGGGTATTCCTTCTGATCCACAACAAACTGACAAAATGAAAATCATTTTATATTAATATAAGTTATATGAGGCAATTGAAGCCAGCAGGGACTGATATCTTCTATAATGCTTAATTGTTGAAGTCTTTCCAATGCCTCTCCATTCTGGGAAGATCTTAAATTACCTTCACTTTTCTTCTCTGCTATATAAGTCTTATCTTCTGATATATTTGTTTATCTACTGGTGGTTCTCAGCTCTGCTCCCTATCACCACCTGTTGAACTACATGCTCTATGATTTTTCATATTATCTAGTCTGGTGCCTCCCAGGAAGTATACATGACCTCACAAATGGGTCACTTATTAGCCTTGGGGCACTAGGGCAGAGTTTAATGAGGCTTTGGATGGGCCAGTGCAGAGATCATATATAAGCTAAAAGTGGCCTTTTTCATTTCTCTTGGCAGTACAAGCATATCACCATTTTCTCTCTATGCCTTGACTTGGGAAAATTTGGAACACCCTCATCAACTGTAAGGGAGAGAGTCAGTAACAGGCACATCAGAGATTCTCTGGTTAAAGTAGTAGATGTTGAAGAGAGAACCGTTTTTCGGTCAGAACACTGGTTCCCATATACCAGCTGATATAATCTTGGCAAACAGTTTCTCTAAGCTTCAATTGATTAATTTGTAAAAAGAGAACACTAATATTTAAAAATAAAAAAATAACTGTTAGGCTTTTTTTGGAGAGTATTTAACTAGATAATACTTTTAACTCCTAGCACGGTGTTGAAGGAAAACTTTCTCTGTGCCAGCTCAGGTGTATGTGATGAGGGAGGTGGATGCAAATTAATTGACAACAGATAGATTAACAGGAAAAATAATTAATTCATATGCATGCAGGAAGCAGGAGTACTCAGAAGTGAGTAAACATGCTGAATAGTCAGGGATAAGGAGTATACCTACTTAACGTCAGGAATTTGAGACCAGCCTGGCCAACATGGTGAAACTCCGTCTCTACTAAAAATAGAAAAGTTAGCCAGGCATAGTGATGCATGCCTGTAATCCTAGCTACTCAGGAGGCTGAGGCAGGAGAATTGTTTGAACCCAGGAAGTGGAGGTTGCAGCAAGCTGAGATCGGCCATTGCACTCCAGCATGGATGACAGATCGAGACTCCATCTCAGAAAAAAAAAAAAAAAAAAATTGGGGTTTTAAGACTTCAGTTGGAAAGTATGGAAGGTTCTATTTTTTTTTTTATCCTGATGTTAATGGACAAGTTTTCTTCTTGACTGAAAGCTCCTCTGAAGGAGGATTTATAGCAGCTGAATTTGTATATTCTTCTGCTAAGGGTTTGTCTTCTCCCAATAGGAAACTCCCTCAGAGGGGAGTTAGTGATAGCTTTGTTTTTGGGAGTCTCTGCTTAAATTTAGATTAGATTTTTTTTTCCCTGTTACTGCAGCTAGTTGAGATGTTTTCAGTTTAAAGTAATATTTACACCAATCAGGTGGGTTGTTGGTCCCTTCCTTAGCAATCATATACCCTTGTCTAAGTCTCTATTCCATTCCTAAACTAGACTCGAAAGGATTGTCTTATCTTAGAAAGATTCATCACTATGTGCAACATTTGCTTTGTGTACCACCAATTAAGTTCAGCAGAAGACTTAGGTGTAGAAAGGTATTTCAGATTTCTTTGCAAACCATTTACATGACCTGTAACAAAGTACATCATGAATTGTGAATCACTTTAACATTTTTGTGCTGATAAGATGACACTCTCATGGTAGAGCCCAGAGTCAACTAAAATGCGTGCTGTGACTTATTCTAACCAACCTGATGAAATGGAGATGTGAATGGAGGCTCTAGGCAAAATATCACATGATGTATTTCATTGAAGAGAGAAAAAAGTATTGTCTAGCAAAATTTTAAATATCTGAAATCTGAGGTTGTGGTAAGGACTAAACAAATTATTTTGATTGTGGAAACATATTTTTTTCTTCATCTCTTTTTAAAGAACAGTCCAACATAAAATAGTACATACTGCAGGAATCAGTCCAAATGATTATATTCTACTATTGTTATGACAACTGAAATGAGAATATAACCAAAGTGAATTTTTCTGTTGAGTTTGTGAAAAGAAGTATATGTTATAGTAAATTCACTCATCCACCCATGGATCTTCAGAAAGAAATAGTTTGGAAAAATTTCAAGTCTTCTAGAAAGTGTGTCTAATCTGGTCTGGGTATTTCTGGCCAGAGTGCATCCTCTCTGCTGTAGACAATGCTTGTGTCTGCTCAAAATCCATATGTTGAAACCTAATCCTCAATGTGATGGTATTAGGAGGTGGGGCTTTTGGGAAATGATTATGTCATGAGAGTGAGGCACTCATGAATGGAATTAGTGCCCTTAGATAGGAGGCCCCCAGAGAGATTTTTCCATCCCATCAGCCATATGATGACTCAGTGAGAAGATGGCCATCTGGGAACCAGAAAGCAGGCCCTCTCCAGACACCAAATCTGGCTGCACATTGATCGTGGATTTCCTAGCCTCTCAAATTGTGAAAAATAAATTTCCAAGGTTTATAAGTGTCTTAGTCTCTTTGTGCTCTTTGTGTTGCTAAAAAAGGTATCCCTGAGGCTGAGTAATTTATAAATAAAAAAAAATTTATTAGGCTTACAATTCTGCAGGCTGTACAAGAAGCACGATGCCACATCTGCTTCTAATGAGGGCCTCAGTCTGCTTACACTTGTGGCAGAAGGCAATGGGGAGCCAGTGTGGAGAGATCACATGGCCAGAGAAGAAGAGAGAGAGAGGGAGGTTGAGGGAGGAGGGAGGTGCCAGGCTCTTTTTAACTACTAGTTCTTTCAGGAATTAGTAGAGAGAACTCTCACAGCACCCCCCATCACCACAGTCCCCTGGCATTCATATATGCACGAGGGGTTCACCTCCATGATCCAAACACCTGCCATTAGGCCCCACTTCAAACACTGGGGATCAGATTTCAGCAGGAAATTTGCAGAGGACAAACATTCAAATTGTAGCAATACGTTGCACAGTTAAGTTGTATTGTGTTATGACAGCTCAAACAGCTTAAGACACTCACTTTGAAACCGTTTGCCTGAACCTTCTGTATCATAATCTTGCTGCCCACTGTTGATGCAGTACGTATACGACTCATTGGAATTGCAAGACCACCAGGGTACTGTATGATCATATTTCTATGTGAATATATACGTTAAAAACCTGCAAGCAAGAGATATGTACATAACTCTTATTGAAATCATGATTAAGCAAAGTGAAAACGTGATAGTCCTAAGTGTTCTTTTTCTAAGGAAATGACTAGTGTATTGATTTATATCTGTAGATTTTGTGATTATCCTCAAAGTACAGCATCCCTTCTCCTCTCCCCTTCCCAGCCCCCAACCCAGGAGTTAATGGTGGCTTTCTAGTACACACTCTGAGAATCATCTCCCACTTTGGAAATGATGATAACTCAGAAAGGATATAACTGGGCTCTTGATAGTTTTCACAGATAAGTAATAAAAAAAAAGACATCCAACATGAAAAATTAAAGGTGTTACGAAGATGCCAAGAGATATATTCTTCATTTTATTGTAGAATTATCAGGAGGAGATGAAGAGTTCCAACCTTTAAGAACAGGCAGTAGTAATTTTCTGTGGTTCTGTGGGACACGCTATGCTTAGCAATGAAATTGTGTGTAATAAACTCTCTGGATGACATATCACCTCTAGCTTCCAGAACTTTATTCTGTTTATCCTCTCCATGGGAGTCTGCTTTAATGTTAACTCTTGGAATGCTAAGATTTGCCAATGTCTGACACTTCCAGTTCCTCAGTTGTGGTTCTTTATGTGAATATTTGACTGGAGAGTTTCAGAACATTGTAAGATTCTTCAATGGAAATGGAAAATAAGTTTTTGGATGATAGTTCAGTTTTGTGGAAAACTATTTTTTCTTCCATTAAGAATATCAACCTATGAAATTATAGGAGATAACAAATATGTTTTCTATAAATAGTGTAGTGTTTCTAGTGTCATCTGCCTTGTCTGAATTTTCACATCATGTAAACATTTTCGTAGAGCATTTATGATTCATAAAACAGTGTTTGTCTATTAAACAGATTCTGGTTTTAAGTTTTTAATGGGCTTAATTTATAATTATCTCCAGCACCTTGATGCTTTATGTTTTGTCTGTATTAAATTTCCATCATCTTTTTCCTTTTTTCTTCCTGAAATTCCTCAGGGGTCAAATACATTCAAGCTTTTTGTCATTTTAATAAAGACAACCGAAGCTATGCATCCAAGAACACATATGAAATGTATTATTCATGCATATACATTTATGTGTGCATATATATGTATAATACACTTAATATGTGCCTATAACTTTGAAAAACTTTGTTCATTAATAATAGGCTTTGGGAATCATGTCTGTGACATGAGGTTGAAACAAGAAGAAAAACCTTGAGTACCAAATTTGCTCATTGATGGTTAGCAACTGTGTGGAATTTCAAGGATTATTTCCTCATTATCTGATACTGCTCTAGATGTACGGCATTTAATGTTATACTTTGCTGAATATACTAATGTTCAAAAAATCATACAGTTAAAATATTAGTTAATATGCCCACTTGAGGTACAAACACATTTTACGTGTGTGCCTCTGCACAATTCCTTGTTTGTGTGTGCATTTTAATGGTTTATTTATATCTTACATTCGTACCTCTTGTGATAGTCTCAATACATTTAGCTACTTATATTTGAAATGTGAAAATTATTCTTTCCTTCCTAAGTTGATCTTTAATATGATAGAAAACTTTTAGTGTTCACTATAATTGTCAAAGTTGGGTCTTTATATTTTATATGACAAAATTCATATATATATAGATACATGCATAGTATAGTCTTTAGTCAGTGAACAACACCCATAAAGTCATCTTACTTGAATTAATTAATTCAAAAATTATGCATTCACTACCTATCGAGTGTTAAAATTTTATCCTGCAGAGGGACTGCAAACTCTCACGCAAATCCCTTAAACATTGATGAGTTACAGTTTTACATATAAGAGATAGAGCTAGTATCCTGTTCATTCAAGAGAAACCAGTGAGAGCAATGTTGTCTAAGGTGGTCTCTTGAGTTTGGCCAGAGCAGCCCTGGGACTAGAGTGAGCAGGCGAAGTGCTTCGGATGTGCTTCACACTCTGGGTCTCACAAGTGCCCATCCTGTTCTTGAACAACTCTGAAAGTTGTTCCAGTGAGGTGCCTGGGGGGCAAGATTTAATGAAGGCCTCACTCTCAGGATCATGCATCTGCCCCCTGAATTTTGTACTCACTACACAATTATCTAGGTCCTGGATTGTAGCAGGTTTGACAACATGTGTACAGGATGCCCCACCTGTGTCACTGAGCTGCAGCCAGAGGCAGTGTATGCATGCAGAAATGAATGAACGTCTCTTGGAAACCAAGTGATAGTCTTGAATGATGCTAGCAGGTGTGTGGATGTAGGTCATGACTGAGCACTTGTAATGCAAATTGCATACTTTCCTAAAGGTCTGGACCCTTTTTTGGTAGCTGCATGTTTGTAATTATTGAATCCCATAGGATCATGCTCACTTGTGAGAAATAAGGGGATAATTTTCCTCTCAAAGTTTTTTGGACTCTTGATGTTGATTCCTTGCAAGAGGATACTGGAGCCTGTATTGGAGAAGCTGATTTAGGATTTTATAGATAGACTTAAGCCAAAGGCAACATGAAATTGTCCAAATGGTGTAGGGTTTTCTTTGTTCCAAGAGTTATGTTCTTGCAAGGTTTAATTCACTGGCCTATACGTGAATGAAAATATGAACATCTATCGTTAATGTATTTGGCTTTAGTGTTAGGAGACAGTGATATTTGAAGACTTATCCACATGTAGTGAAACCATTAATAATCAAGAGCTAATGAATAAACTCGGCCATCTGCAGAGCCTCCTAAAACGTTGTTCTTAAATCTATTGTGGATGCAACAAGAGTGATGCAAGTCAGATTCAGAAGTCCAGGCTATTTTACAGAAAGCTGTAATGCTCTCAAATGTAATGTAATGTTTCTCAAATAATAGTTGTGTTGTCATAACAAAAGCGTGATGGTTTGAAAAAGGCACAAAAAGGAGAACCAAAACTTAAAATTGCTAGTGCATATCCAGGAACTAGTACGGGCTGTGGTTCTTGATCTAGACAATTGCTTTTCTCTCCTTAGATAGTTCTAGCCTTTGTATATAAAAGGTAATAGTTATACTGCATTGCTCGAAACTGAGTTCAAATTTTTACTGTGTCTCACATTACGTTGGAGTCTCTTTAGTAGCGTAATGAGCCTGATCATCTCCCAGTATATTGATGGATAAAATTCCCGTACATGCTAAAATGAGGGCTCAGATTTTGACCTGCCAAGGTGTTGAAGCACCTTCTTAGTTGCCACTATCTCTCATTCTGTTTCTGTTGCTGCAGCTTTTTGCTGCCTCCTTCTTCTCTGGGCTTGTGGCACCTTGATACCTTGCAGGTTGAGTGTATTGGGTTATTCAGTGGGGTTATTCCAATTTAGTTCTTGTGGAAGACTATGCTTTACAGGAGGGATAAGCAAACAATGGCCATGTGTCAAGTGTGGCCCACTGTCATTATTTGGTATGGGCAGTGAACTAAGAATTGTTTTTACAGTTTTAAATGACTGAATAAAACTTAAAAAGAATAATATTGTGGGACACATGAAAACTTGATGAAAGTCAAGTGTCAGTACCCATAAATAAAGTTGTTTTTTTTTATTGTACTTTAGGTTCTGGGGTACATGTGCAGATCATGCAGGATTGTTGCATAGGTACATATATGGCAAGGTGGTTTGCTGCCTTCATCCCCCCATCACCTATATCTGGTATTTCTCCCCTCATTGTCCGTCCCCACCCCCGCTGTCCCTGCCCTAGCCCCGCCAACACTGACTGCAGTGTGTGATGCTCCCCTCCCTGTGTCCTTGTGTTCTAATTGTTCAACACCTGCCTATGAGTGATAACATACAGTGTTTGGTTTTCTGTTCTTGTGTCAGTTTGCTGAGAATAATGGTTTCTAGATTCATCCATGTCCCTGTGAAGGAGACGAACTCATCATTTTTTATGGCTGCATAAAAAATGCAGTATTCCATGGTATATATATGCCACATTTTCCCTGTCCAGTCTATCATCGATGGGCATTTGGGCTGGTTCCGAGTCTTTGCTATTGTAAACAGTGCTGCAATG